>PIJE02000064.1:512774-657774 GCA_002895965.2 Coryphaenoides rupestris | reverse complement strand
TCCCCGATAGTGAATGACTTCCAATCTGGGAGCAGAGGTTTAATTTCAATTCTCTCAGTACCACACACATGTCCTCTGTCACTGTAACAACATGGAGATGTGTATGATTTAGATGAACATACCGGTGACTTTGATTTCCTGAGGCCCCATGGCATTGAGCTCTGTCATGCCACAAACCTCAGAGAAGGAAACTTTACAGTCTTGGACAAAAACATGATTCTTGTCTTCCACACAAGTCACCAAGCCAGGATCGCCCTGAAAGGAAGAACACAGTCATATAATAGAACAAATGCTGTAGTGACAGTTAAGACTGTATTCAATCTTTTCCTTTAAATTCTAAACAATATAACAAATGTGTGGACTTTAATGTCAACAGGAGGAATAGAAGATGTCACCTTAGTGATGTTCTGGATCAGAGCCGTCACAGGAGCCTCCCCATTTCTGTCCAGTACGGTAAACTCCTCGCCAAAGTCACAGAATAACTGACTGAAATGAACCACAAACTGTAGTTATTGATGCTAACGTGGTTAAAGGTGCTGTTGGTAAGATCTAAATATCTCTGTATCAGCCAGATTAGAGTTTAGACCACACCCGGCTGATTTCTGACCAATCAGTGCTTCTCTTCCCTGATTGGTTCAGGGAGTTCATCTTCCCTGTCAATAACATTGAGAAGTGTCTCAATGGTGGAATGTATGGAGGGAGGGAGATGTTTTTCTGATTATTTAGTTTAGAAATCTATTTTCTGCTCTCTCTCTCTCTCTCTCTCTCTCTCTCTCTCTCTCTCTCTCAGAAGAGGTGTCATATTAACATGCAGCACCCTCCTCACCCACACAGTCCCTTGGTGTCGACCACAATGAACCGGATCCCGTGTGAGTGGCAGTGGTTCCCCAAGCGCTTCTGCTCCTCCAGCGGTGAGTCGGTGAGGACCACCACCTACAGTACCGAACAGAATCAGAACCACCACACCACACATCAGCTACAGGAGCTACGAGACCCAGAGGACAGAATACAATGTCATGCACACATAGAGACGTTAACTCTCCCCAGTGGTACGGAGGTGAGTAGGTCTACCTGGTACCGCAGCAGCATGTCTCGGGTCAGCGGGCCGGTGTCGGCGGTCACCTGGACGCCGGGGTTCAGACTGGACAGCCGGGGGAGGGAACAGACGGCCCGGTTCTGACCGAGATCGGCCTCATGCAGGAAAAACTGTCAGGCAAAAAGGAATTCATTCATTTATTTTATTTAAATCCTCGGAAAACACATTGAGCGAGAAACCTAATTTTCAACTGTGGGGGGGGGGGGGGGGGAGAGAGTTGGGGGGCTACCTGGGAGCTCAGGTCCTCCCACAGAACCGGGCCCTGGTCCTGGACCGTGACGGACCTGACCCCAGACAGTATGACGTTGTGCGCCACCTCCACGCCCAGGCCACGCATTCCAGCTATCAGGACGTCCGCCGTGGCCATCAGCCTCATCGCCTCACGTCCCAACACATACCTGTGCACGGAAGGTGAACGCACAAGTTAAAAGGCGGCACCCCCTTAGAATGCCAGTGAGTCACGTCCCTGGTAATGTGTGTGTGTGCGTGTGTGTGGGCGTATGTGTGTGAGTGTGTGTGTATGTGAGTGTGTGTGTGTGCGTGCGTATGTGTGTGAGTGTCTGTGTGCGTATGTGTGCGTATGTGTTTGAGTGTGCGTGCGTATGTGTGCGTGCGTATGTGTGTGAGTGTGTGGGCGTCTGTGTGTGAGTGTGTGTGTATGTGAGTGTGTGTGCGTGTGTGCGTGCGTGTGCGTGCGTATGTGTGTGTGTATAATAATGACAAGGAGCTTACAACACATTATTTTACAATGCATCATTATTATTATTATAGACAAGGGTTAGGGTTGTCATTATTACTCGTCATCCGTGCATGGGGTTGAGGAAACAGTCAGCATTTTCTTTGCAAGTTATTGCTGCATAGATGAAGATTCGCCTCAGACGCAAAATATCACGTGTTTCTGATACTTACAGCTGCCTGGAGTAAAGTCCCTCGTCAATTTCTTTCAATTCCGACATCTTCAAACCCTTAAAAGTGAATTTATTGGCTCAGCGACACGCGTCTTTGATAGACCTGATCGGTTTCTGAATAACTTGCACATTCTCACTTTCGTTTCTGAGAAGACCTGCAATGTCTTACTGTGGCCAATAGATGGCGGTGTAATTCTGTTTATAACTCTTTATGTTCTGTGTGCGCAAAGGCAAAATGCTGTCTAACTACTTAATTATTTATTTATGTATTCATTTATTTTGTATTTGTATTCAAATTGGCCAATACATAATAGCCTACAAACAAATTATAACACATTCTATGCAGTTGTATTACAAAAAAGTCATAAGCTTCAGTTTTCAAGCATATAATGCATATAATAATCCTATAACACTTTATTTATTATTAAGTGACAGGCTACAATATCCCATCCCATTCGAAGAAGACACATGCATGACGTGCACATAAGATCGATGGAATGTTACTTATATAAGTCATATATAAGCACAGCAACATATACAGTGGACACATGGATGAAGACGCATCTCTGAATAAGAGCAACATGGCCGCATGAGTCCCCTCTCCAAGCATGCAGGGCTAGTCTGCCAGAGAAGGATTGAGAGAGGAAGTCTTGGACAATTTAGGAGGGTTTTTGTTATTCTTGTCCTTCCTGGGACAGCTGTGTAGGTCTGGTTTCTGCTCTCCTTTTTATATGAAGAATGCAGATGTTTGTGGTTCCAGAAACAGCCCTTGCTTGCTTCACGTTGGACTTTTTAAAGTTTGTCTTTTTTGTGTCAATATTGTGACATATAAAACATCACGTGTGACAAATGGTGAGGACTGGGTGAAACATTTTCAATAACAACATTTGTAAGGTATAATGTGTTTGATTGTGTGTGTGTGTGTGTGTGTGTGTGTGTGTGTGTGTGCGTGCGCGTGCGTGCGTGTGCGTGCGCGCGTGCGCGTGGTGTGTGTTGGTGTGCGTGTGGTGGTGGTGTGTGCGTGTGCGTGTGGTGTGTGTGTGTGTGTGTGCGTGTGTGTGTGTGTGCGTGTGGTGGTGGTGTGTGGTGTGTGCGTGTGGTGGTGGTGTGTGCGCGTGTGTGTGTGTGTGTGTGTGCGTGTGGTGGTGTGTGGTGTGTGTGTGTGTGCGTGTGGTGGTGTGTGGTGTGTGGTGTGTGGTGTGTGTGTGGTGTGTGTGCGTGTGGTGGTGTGTGGTGTGTGGTGGTGTGTGGTGTGTGGTGGTGTGTGGTGTGTGGTGTGTATAGAAGTCAAAAGGATTTCCCTCATACGAAATCAATGCACTTTGGCACTGCAAGTCCTGCAGCAGCAGCAGCAGCAGGAGGAGACGTCGTCCAGACCAGACCAGACGTCCGCGACAGTTCGAGACGGGGGTGGGTGGGGTGCTGGATGATGCACTGGGAACACACGAGGATATTATTTGTGATGTAAATGCGTGATATTGCAAAAAAGAAAACTCCACGTTGCGCAATCGGTCCAGCATGACTTCCTTGTTGCGTGCGGGGCGGGTCGGTCTCCAGGTGAGTCCGCTGCCAGAGGGACGCGTCGGCGCGTGAGAGTTGAACTCACCAGCGTAACAGCGCACAGCCTTGGACCCTCTGGCTGAAACCACGGAGCCAGGCCTGGGTGTTGCTTTTGTACAATAAGGTAAGTGAAACATTGTTTGTTATATACTTAACTTAACTTAACTTAAAGAGCGATGGTCAATGGTTAGTAGCCCATGTATTTACTGGCGTCAAGAAAAACTTGCTACACCTATAATGAAAACACGCAGGCTTAATAGCCCTAATAGAGTATACTATTATTCTTCTTCTTATTCTTATTATTATTTATTAATAATTAATAATAATATCAACAACAATGCGAACAAATCTCGATGATGTCACTGAGGTGGTCTTCTTGTTGTCTTTACGGTTTCTATGAATGGAGCCAGCAGTACACTGAACTAGAGCAAAAGTACACGTTGCGTCACACGGCGGGATCTTCACGTACTGTGCAACATACAGGGGGGACAGTACAACAACTGTGTGTCCTACAGTTGTTATTTTTGCGAAACACAACAGGATGAGACGGACGAAATATTTGAAGCGTGAGGCCGACTGGATCTGTTGGACGGTTCCATCGACCTACATGACTCGTCATGTCGCTTCTTGTCAATTCCTTTCTTCGTCTTTCTTTGCTTTGAACCCCGAACATGACTACTTTGTGTTTCAACTGTTGGCCTAATGCCTCTGGCTTACAAAACTTGTGTAACACAAACATTCGAGTACATTTTGTCCTGTTCTTAGTTCCAGAGTGTTTTCCTCTGTCAATGGACAACCTTTAAGGCTTATAAATTATAAACCTGCTATATACAAGTAGGCTAAATGTAGATGTCTGTGGCGTGATTATGCGGTCCTCTGTGGTAGTTATGGCCATGTTTTAAAAACAACTGTGGTGAGTCACATCATGTTTGAGAACAGTCTGTGAAGTCTCAACTAGGCCTACAGCATCACTCTCCCCGCCCCCTCTCTCCTCCTCTCTCCCTCTCTCCCCCCTCTCTCCCCCTCTCTCCCCCTCTCTCCCCCCCCCATCCCCGCACAGAGCTGCTCCTGCTGGACTCATGTCCCAACACAGCCACGCGTCCTCTAGGTAACAGACGGTCGGCTCGGGGGCCGTGAGGGGGAGCAGAGGAGGAGATGGTCCCATGGGCGGCCTCCCTGCTGACACTGTGGTGCTGGTGCTGCTGCTGCGCGTGGACACAGACGGCGCGCGCCGCCCCAGGGGGCCCAACGTATGCCTGTCCCACCGTCCTGCGCCCCCTGGTGGACTTCACCGTCAACTACTCCCTGCCCCACTTCCAGACGGCGCGGCCGGTGCAGCGTATCCAGGCCAGCGGCGTCCTGCGAGAGGTCTACGTGGCGTCCCGCAACCTGATCGAGGCGGTGAACCAGCGCATGGAGCGCATATGGGCGGTGCCGACGGGCCCCGTGGGCCCCGGCGAGTGTCCCGGGGGGTGCGGCCCATGTGACGCCGCCGCCGCCGCGCCGGATGAGGAGGACACGCCCCCGGAGGACACGGACAACATAGTCCTCCTCCTGGACCCATCGGGCACCCTGCTGCCCTACCTGTACTACTGTGGCAGCACGCGGCACGGGGTCTGCTTCTTCCTGGACTACGGCGAGCTGAACCCCGTGCCCCAATGCCTGTACAAGGAGACGACCAACACAGAGGCCTACTGCCCCGACTGCCTGGCCAGCCCGCTGGGCACCCAGGTGAGCGTGGTGGAGCAGGGCCGCACCACCCTCTTCTTCGTGGCCACGTCGGTGGATGAGCAGGTGACGCAGCGTTACCCCCGCAGGTCGCTGTCGGTGCTGCGGCCACTGGCCACCGAGGAGGGCTTCCACATGGTGATGCAGGGGCTGACAGTGCTGCCCCACCTGCGGGCGTCCTACCGCATCAACTACATCTACACCTTCTCCACCGAGGAGTACGTGTACTTCCTGTCCCTGCAGCGGGAGAATCCCGGAGAAGAGCAACTCCCCGATGCAGACGCGGCTGGGCCGGCTCCCTGTGCTGATCCCCGAGGTGTGGATGTATCGTGAGGTGGTGCTGGAGTGTCGCTACGAGCCCAAGCGGCGGCGGAGGCGCGGGGCGGAAAGGAACCGGGACGTGGTCTACAACGGGCTGCAGGCGGCCTACTTCGGCCCCGTGGGAGGGCTGCTGGCGGGGCAGCTGCGTGTCAACCCGAAGGAAAAACTCCTGTACGGCGCATTTGCCGAGGTGGACGAGCACGGCGTTCCTCAGAAGAACTCTGCGTTCTGCACCTTCCCCCTGTCCCAGGTGAACCAGGCCATAGAGACGGGTGTGGAGGACTGCTGCACCGTTGGCACAGAGCAGCTGTCCAGAGGCCTGTGTCACTACCAGTCCTGCGAGAGCTGCCCACACGAAGTGAGTATCTCACTCACTCACTTCTGTCCGGGAGACCAATCAAACCGTGTCAGGGCTTGGATGCCTCACGGTTCGTTTCAAAATTGTATTGCATTGATCGTTGACTGACTATGACTCCTAATGAATGATTGGGTTTTTCGACTGCTGGCTTGGTTGAGCCAGCAGTCGATGTGGTCCGCATGGTCAACCGGTTCAAACCAATAGTCATAGTAAGTCCACCCAAAAACACCCTTTCACCTAATGGATATCAAGGGATGTTGAATCATACTTGTGTTATTGAGGTGATTTGTATCGGTGTGGATCAGCTCCCCTCTGATCGCCACTTCACAGCCACACCAGTGTGCGTAGCATGACTCACCATGCCTCCAGCACAGACTTGACACAGCGGCGAGGGTGTGAGGAGGGTAGGGAGGGTGGCGAGGGTGGGGAGTATGTGTGAGAATGAGGACAAAGGGAGGAGGGCTGGGTGAGTCAGACGCGGAGATCTCCAGAGAGGGCGCTCGACGTTCGCCTGCTGATTTGTTCACAAAGGTCAGAGGTCAAAGGTATGAGGTAGGGGCCCCCCTGAAGTAGCTGCGCCTATTGAGGGTTTATACGGGTCATCGGGCAGACACGGCTGGATATATTACCACCCGCGTACTTCCCCATCTCAGATTTCCTCTCACATAAACCGGATCTGTCAAGTATGTCTTTGTTTATGATGCAATGCCGTTTATAATAATGTAGTATATACTACGGTCCTAGGCTAGCAGTAACTTTGTTGAGAATACTCTTCCTTCTGTATGATATTTTGAAGTCCTATTGTGACTGCTATCACTGCTATTCTTCTTCTGTGGTTATCAGGGGAAGTAGTTCTCGGTGAAGGTGTGGCTTTTGGGATTTGCAATCGCACTCAATGTTCCACTTCTCCGAGTCAATCGCGCACACACACCTCCCAGGACAGTATGTCAACACACACTGGCTATAAATCCTGCTGATAAAAACTGTGGAATGTGTGTGTGTGTGTGTGTGTGTGTGTGTGGAGGGAGGTGCTTGACTGTGCCTGGCTTTTTCTTTTTCTTTCTGTTTTTTTCTTTTTGTTCTTGTGTTATTGATTTCACCTGACATACATAAAGAAAAAAACCCCAATACAGCTCTAAAATCAGGCATTCACTATTCAAATTCAGACGTGTTGGCATGGCTCTGCGAACCATTAGCTTGTTACTAGCTTATTATATGGTTTTATGTGAAGAGTGTGTTCATGTTTGTGGTCAGAGGAGATCACAGGACGTGTAAATCAGTGACACCCAGAAGGTGAGGAAGGACCTCAGGCGTGCCGGAGCAAGCTGACTTAATTGCGCGCCGCTGGAATGTCGTAGCCTTTAGCGTCATCATGTATCATCCAGACCTCTGATAGACATCATCGCAATTCGGTTTCATCGACTAGGGTCCCCCAACACACAACAACAAGGCCAAGGATCCACATGATATCCTTCCTGAAGTATTGTACCATTCTATGGTATTATAACAGTTGCCAACGGTGCCCAAAGTGCTCCAACATCTGCTTTCCATTTCCATTGTCATCACGGGGTGAGGGTTTACTGCTGTTTTACGACCTTGTTAGTCTCTCAGACATGATGGACTCTGGCTGCAATACTTCCGCCCCAAACGGAGGAATGAAGACTCTCTGCTGCCTCCTGCACTCCTGTCTTCCTGTCTGCATACGCACGTGTGTGTGTGTGTGTGTGTGTGTGTGTGTGTGTGTGTGTCTGTCTGTCTGTCTGCATGTTCATTGCGTGTGTGTTTGTGCAATGCATGTGTGTGCGTTTGACTGTTTGTGTGTGTACGTGTGTGTGTGTGTATGCAATGCACATGTGTGCATTTGAATGTTTATGTGTGTGTGGGTGTGTGTGTGTGTGTGTGTGTATATATGTGGTCTCGCTTGTGTGTATCACAAGAGAGAGTAAACGAAACATCCGTAGGATAGGAACCCTAACCACCATTGAAATGAAAAAAACCCTAAATTGAAATAAAATAAATACTCATTTGTCCTGGGGGTTGTAACAGCACTGTTCATATTCCTTGCGCTCCACAGAGCTCGACCAACAATGATACATGCAGGAGCAAACCCACCCTGGTGTCCAAGTCCTACTACCGCCTGGACCTGTTCAACCGGCAGATGCGAGACGTGCTCCTGACCACCGTGCTGGTCACCACGCAGGGGAACCACACGCTGGGCCACTTTGGCACGTCCGACGGGAGGATCCTGCAGGTACGTCCGAGAAGTGCCTCCATGTGTCTGCCTGGTGTGCGCAGTTATACAGACAATATCATGTATACAGTAATGTGCGTGAAGGGTTTGCCAAAAGGAAACATCGCAGGAAACAACAACAGCAACATGTAAGGAAGTAAACGTGGCATGAAAAATAAGCATAATTATTGGTTAAAAAGTAATACCTCAGAAAATAGAAGGGAATAAAAAGCAGCTAATAATATCAGGTGACACTATTCACTATACATTATAGTTAGCAATTGCTAAAGACACTTTTACTACATTGTTGCACCACCAGAGTATTGCTACTCTTACTTGTCACGTTTAGCTTTTTACTATCTTCTAATCTTTCAGAGTTGTTTTAGAATTTATGTGTATAAGAATACTGTTTAGAAGAATACTTTTTACTGTACTTATTAGGTGTTTATTAGGTCTTTAGAATTGATGTTTAGAAGAATACTGCAGAAGTGGGGAGTAAGCATTCCATTGTACTTGTTACACTTGGCAATAAAGACATCCATTCAGCTGGCTAAGCAGGGCCCCCCAGGCTTCCTTCTCCCCAGCCACACTCTCTAGTTCCTCCTGGGGGATCCCGAGGCATTCCCAGGCCAGACGAGATACTGTATATAATCCCTCCAGCGGGTTCTGGGTCTGCCCCGGGGTCTCCTCCCAGTTGGACGTGCCCGGAAAACCTCCAAAGGGAGGCGCCCGGGGGGCATCCTAATCAGATGCCCGAACCACCTCAGCTGACTCCTTTCGATCTGGAGGAGCAGCGGCTCTACTCCGAGCTCCCTCCGGATGTCTGAGCTCCTCACGCCTAACTCTAAGGTTGAGCCTTAGAGATTATTTCGGTCACTACCCAAAGCTCGTGATCATAGGTGAGGGTTGGAACGTAGATGGACCTGTAAATTGAGAGCTTCGCCTTCCGGCTCAGCTCCCTCTTCACCACAACGGACCGGTACAGCGCCCGCATTAACTGCAGACGCTGCACCAATCCGTCTGTCCATCTCCCGCTCCATTTTGCCCTCACTCGTGAACAAGACCCCGAGATACTTGAACTCCTTCGCTTGAGGCAGCAACTCATTCCCAACCCGGAGGGAACACTCCACCGTTTTCCGGCAGAGAACCATGGCCTCAGACTTGGAGGTGTTGACTCTCATCCCGACCGCTTCACACTCAGCTGCAAACCACCCAGTGCATGCTGGAGGCCACGGTCTGATGTAGCCAACAGAACCACAATCATCTGCAAAGAGCAGAGATGCAATTCTGAGGTCCCCAAACCGGACACTGTCCTCACCTCGGCTGCGCCTTGAGATTCTGTTCCATGAAGATCACGAACAGAATCGGTGACAAGGGACAAACCTTGGCGGAGTCCAACACCCACTGAGAACGTGCTTGGACTTTGTGCCGAGAATACGGACGCAGCTCGCACTTTGTTCGTACAAGGACTGAATGGCACGTACCAACGGCCCCGGTACCCCATACTCCCGTAGTACCCCCCACAGGATTCCCCGGGGGACACGGTCATAAGCCTTCTCCAAGTCCATAAAGCACATGTAGACTGGATGGGCAAACTCCCATGCCCCCCCCAACAACCCTGCGAGGGTAAAGAGCTGGTCCACTGTTCCACGGCCAGGACGGAATCCGCATTGTTCCTCCTGGAGCTGAGGTTCGACAATCGGCCGGAGCCTCCTTTCCAGCACCCTGGAATAAACTTTCCCGGGGAGGCTGAGCAGTGTGATACCCCGATAGTTGGAGCACACCCTTGCCACTGAAGAGCTTTTTGACTACTTCAGTGACCTCTACCAAGGATATGGGTGAGGCTTCCCCCGAGTCTTCAGACTCTGCCTCTTCCACAGAGGACGTACTGGTCGGGTTCAGGAGTTCCTCAAAGTGTTCTTTCCACCGCCCGACAATATCCTCAGTCGCCGGACAGTTTGCCAGAACCTCCTTGAGGCCAACCGAAAGTCCTGCTCCATGGCCTCCCCGAACTCCTCCCACACCCGGGTTTTTGCTTCAGCAACCGCTGAAGCTGCGGTCCTTTTGGCCTCCCGGTACCTGTCTGCTGTTTCAGGAGACCCCTGGGCCAACCAGGCCCGAAAGGCCTCCTTCTTCAGCCTGACGGCTTCCTTCACCGCTGGTGTCCACCAACGGGTTCTTAGGTTGCCGCCACGACAGGCACCGACAGCCTTTTGACCACAGCTCCGAGCTGCAGCCTCTACAATGGAGGCTCTGAACATGGCCCACTCAGGTTCCATGTCCCCAACCTCCCCCGGGATGCACGAGAAGTTCTTCCGGAGGTGGGAGTTAAGACCTTATGGACAGGGGTGTCCACCAGAACGTTCCCAGTTCACCCTCAACTACACGTTTGGGTTTACCAGGTCTGTCTGGGCAGCCTCCCGCGTCATCTGATCCAACTCACCACCAGGTGGTGATCACCTGGTGGTGACCCGAGTGTTCCAAAACATGCGCAGATCTGCTGATTACAACGTTGATCAGCGAACCTTTGGCCTTAAGGTGGTCCGGTACCAGGTACACTTGTGGACCACCCTATGTTCGAAAATGGTGTTTGTTATAGGCTCAGTCCATGACTAGCACAGAAGTCCAATAACAAAATCACCACTCTGGTTCAGATCGGGCAGCCGTTCATCCCCAATGACTCCCCTCCAGGTTTCTCCATCATTGCCCACGTGTGCGTTGAAGTCCCTCAGTAGAACTATGGAGTCCCCGGATGGAACCCTTTCCAGGATGCAACCAAGGACTACTTGGGGACTACTACTAATACTCTGAACTGCTGTTTGGTGCATAGGCACACACAACAGTCAGAGCCTTCCCCCCAGCCGACTTGCGTCGCATGGAGGCGACCCTCTCGTTCACCGGGAGAGAACTCCAACACAGCGGCGCTCAGCCGGGGTCTTGTGAGTATCCCCACACCCGCCTGGCGCCTCACACCCTGGGCAACTCCGGAAAAGGAGAGGGTCCAGCCCCTCTCCAGGAGTTTGGTTCCAGAACCGGTGCTGTGTGTGGAGGTGAGCCCAACCATATCTAGTTGGTACCGCTCCACCTCCCGCACCAGCTCAGGCTCCTTCCCTGCCAGTGAGGTGACGTTCCACGTCCCTAGAACCAGTCGGCAATGCCGGGGATCCGCACACCCAGGACCCCGCTTTTGCCTACTGCCCGGTATACAATGCACCCGACCCCAATGACTCAAGACATCTTGAATCTAATTACTAATGCTATGTAAACATGCTGTTCACTTTACGTACTTTTCTTTTATGTAGCTTAATGTGTTCTAGAGGTGTGTTTGTATCCTTCAGCCGTTTAGCTCCTAGCCTCCGTTTGACTTTGATTTCCTGTGGCGTCTCTCCAGGTGATCCTGACGCTGCCCAGCCCGGTGTTCTTTGCCAACTTCTCCCTGGGAGAGGGCGCTGTGTCCAGTGAGTCGTCGCTGTACACCGACGACTCACTGCTCTTTGTACTCGGAAATAAGGTCCGACCTAAAGACATGATAACACATAAACAGACTGAGATGCTCGTAGTGGAGTGGGAACAGTGTGTGATGAAATGTGTTTCTTCTTTTCTCTTTCCTCTCTCTCTCCCTGGTCTGTCTCTGTCTCTCTCTCCCGCTCTCTCTGTCTCTCCCTCTATCCCTCTGTTCCTCTGTCTCACTCTCTGTCTCATCTCTCCTCTCTATGTCTCCGTCTCTCTGTCACTCCTCTCGCCCTCCTGTCCTCTCTCTCCCTCTCTCCTCCTCTCCTGCTCTCTCTCTTTTCTCTCTGACTCTCTCTCTCTGCTCGGTCTCCCCTGTGTCTCTCTACGTTTCTGCCTCTCTGCTCTCTGTCCTCCCTATCTCTCCCTCTCTCTGTCGCCTATCCCGTCCTCTCTGTCTCCTGTCTCCTGTCGTCTCTGGTCCCACGATGCCCCCCTCTCTCGCTCGCTCTCGCTCTCTCCCTCCCTCCTCACCTCTCTGGTGGTGGTGCTCTCTCCTCCTCTGCTCCTCCTCCGCTGCTGGTCTCCCTCTCTGTCTTTGCTACTCCTCCTACCTTAATTCTGCCCTCTTCTGCCTCGGTGTCCTCCGTCTCTCTCTTCTCTCTCTCCTCTCTTCTCTCTCTCTCTCTCTTCTCCTCTCTCTGTCGGCTCTGGTCATCTCGCTCTCTCCTCCTTCCCCTCCCGTCCAGGGTGTTCCACTGTGGTCCGCCCGTGGAGGCCTCCGGCGTGTGCCCCACTACCCTGACCTGCTCGTCGTGCCTGGCCGCCCCGCTCTTCATGGGCTGCGGCTGGTGTGCGGATGTCGGCTCCTGCTCCAGGAAGCAAGAGTGTACCGTGCCGTGGCACACCACGTCCTGCGCACCTGTTATCACCCAGGTGTGTGTGTGTGTGTGTGTGTCTGTGTGCGTGTGTGTGTGTGTGTGTGTGTGTGTGTGTGTCTGTTGTGTCGTGTGTGTGTGTGTGTGTGTGTGGTGTGTGAGCCGCGCGGCCCCGCGTGTGTGACTATAGTTCCGGAGCCAAAACATACAGAACCAGCAGTGGCCGGGAAACGATGTAGATCCAGTAGATTAGATTGCAGTGGAGATATTTGACTTAGATATAATCGGATGCGTGGCTGACGGAAAGTGAGTCACGGGTGAATAGCTGGATTAACGCAGTCCTCATAACACCTGGTGCTCGGCTTGCAGGCACTCTCCTCAAACTTGACGATGCAATGAATACATTAGTTTATTTATTTGTATCTTATTTGTTCCGTTTAATTGTCAGGGACAGTGCATATTAATAAACAGCACTGGAAATATGGCAGAATTAGCCAGGAGGCTAGTTTTCATCTGTAGTCTCTGGCCAGGTGTGTACTTTTAGTTTTGCTGCGTGGTTAAACTCTTTTAGGGTGCTCCCTGCCTGCTGTAGGACTTAAAGCGTGACATACAGATGTCAGATACCGCATAGCAACATCTGACAGCAGGGGGCACTAGACAACCAGACCCGGGGTGCTTGCTAGAAACACCTGCAAAAATGCCTTCAAACATTTGATTGAGGTATAGGTCCTACTCACCGCTGGTAACGCAGTCCCAGGTCCTACCATGAGCTGTGATTATGTTTAGTCATTAAGTTCACTCACAGCGCAGATCCTTGGTAGATAACTACCGGCCCTGAGCTGACCTTACTCAAGTGCCCGGCCAAACACCATGTATAACATACAGTTATAAACACACGCACACACACACACACACACACACACACCTGCTCGCATTTCCTCCATTAATTCACCCCCTGGTGTGTTAGTTTGAACCAAGTATATCGCGTTGTAGCTTGTGAAAATAGATTAAAATAAATAAATAGATTAATAAAGTGGAGTCCAAAGGGCTTGTTTTTATTCCTCTTGTGGTCATTAGCGTTTCAATAAAGAGAGATAGCACACAGACTTCAGACGACGCGTTCATTACATTAGCTGCGGGGGACGTCAGTGTCAGTTCAGTTCCCCACACTGCAAGTTTAGCAACATGAGGAAGTGACACGCCAGAGTTTATTTAACAACCCAGAAATTCACTCACTCACTGGACAATTACCGTCCACATCCTCTGTTACTTTGCACAGTTTTTCCCCAAGACGGCACCAGCTGGGGGTGACTCAGAGTTGACGTTGTGTGGCTGGGAGTTTCAATCCCCTTCAAGACCAGCTGCCATCAGCGACAGAACCCACACGGTCAGAGTGGGCCCGGAGAGCCTGTGCACCATCCTGGGCTCCAAGAGCAACAGCGAACGGTTAGCCAAAGCAAAATGTAGAAAAAACATGTTTTACAAAAAATCAAGAAAACCACTTTATAATAAGCTTACGTTCATGAACCATTCATTAATAATTGTTAATGCAGTGATAACTATTAACTAACAGTTAATTAATGGTTAAGTAACGAATCGGCATGTTAACTAAAGTATTCATTTATACATTAGTTAATACGGTTAGGGTTAGGGCCTAACCCACTACCCCAAACCCTAAACCTGATCTTAGGGTTAGGGTTAGCTATATAATAATGCTTACTACATTCACATTTACATTTAAGGCATTTGGTAGATGCTTTTATCCAAAGCAACTTACAAAGAGTACATTTGTTGAAGGAGACAGCAATATAACGCTGTGGTACATAAAGATAAGAATAGAGCCAGTTTCAAGCATTCATAATTGCAAGGTTAACAGAACGAGTTTCATAATTGCTAGGTTGCCTGCATAAGAGCTGGGATAAGAGCAGACGTGCCATTCTGAGTACATTACCAACATCTGTACAATATGCTAAACAATGTCAAGTACTATTAATAATGCCAAGACATACAAACACACAAGTTAGTTCTAGGGTTCCCAGAGGGAAGGCGGGGGGGGGGGGGGTTAAGTTACCACTGCATGAACTAATGTTAATGTTGTCTTTCGTGTGTTTATGTTGTTGACAACTTTAGTTTCTTATCTTATCTCGTTATCTCACACGTTCTCTGCCTGCCCATGCTGTGTCTGTGATGGGCACGGCAGGCTGGTGTGCAAGGTCCACCATGAGGCCGGCTCTCCCAGCCAGGAGCTCAGCATCACCGTGGACGTGCACGAGGGGAAGGTGAAGGGCCGCTACTCCATCCAAGGCCAAGCGCAGGCGCAAGGATTCGCCTTTGTGGTACGGCACTCTCTTGTGGCACACTTCTTGACAGCAAAGTATTTGATTTAATGGAGGATGACCATGGGAAGACACACAAGGCAACATTTAGTGGGGATCCTCAGAGAGGCAATGGGCGTACAGGAAACGTTCACATCGTGGAGAGTTATGGCCGAAGCTGCAGCCATGGAGGGAGAGAAGTCAATTTGAAATATAAACTATGGGGGGAAGTGGACATGTCTGCTACGACTAAAGGAATCTACACAATAAAAAAGTCAGAAAATGTCCTTAGCATCAGACTTAGTGGCTACAGTCAGTAGCAATGTGAACGTTAACTATCAGAATGCCTCCTAATTGGAGAGAGGAAGGGAGACAAGGCTTTTAAATGAACTCGTAGTAAAGTAAAGAAGATTAATATCATTTGCAATAGAATTGTGATAGAATAAAATTTTCAATGTTATGCACCAATTTCACATAAGCACATTCCTTGTTTGTAAAACTAAAGCAATAAAGCTGCAATAAATTTTGATTGATATTAGGATCAAATCCATATCAAATACACATGCAGCCATGTAGATACCCAGTAAAGTACATCATTATGGTAATGCCTGGGGTAATGGGGAGTCACTTGGTAGCATACTCCCATACTTCACTCCAACCAGGTCCCCAGTATTGCAGAGGTCAGGCCCAACTACGGACCTAAGATTGGAGGAACCTTGATCACACTGACCGGGAGCCATCTAACTTCAGGGGTTCAACGAAGCGTGCAATTCGGTGGAATCGACTGCCCCTTCCAAAGGTAATTATCCACTCCCATTTCTGTGGTTTCGTATAAGTATTAAGTATTTACTTACACACGCCTACATGGCGTTACATGATCACATGTAACTTATTTATTGTTTTTACATGATGAGTATCTATAGCTGCGTTTGCACCTAAAGTACAGAACTTTTAGTACCCGGAACTACTTCTCAGGAACTAAAACCTTCCTTCAGCCCGTTGCTGTCTGCATTACGACCGCGGTCTAAAGACCCTTGAAGATGACGAAAATGAGTCTGCTGACGCATGAAAAAGCAACGGTTGTTGTTACATGTCTAATAACATCTCAAAAATGAATCTATTGAAGAACTCTCCAAATGCACACCTAGACACACCCACTTAACTTAATCCCCCTCATCCGCAAACTTTCAATCACTATTAAAAGTGGGTGTGTCTGGGTGTGCATTTGGAGAATGCACTCATGTGAATTTATTTGTGAGATTTTTTTCTTCAGTTTTTCTCTCTCTTTCGTGATGTTTTGTCATTATGTACCTCATGTAAAAGGACCTTTTAAGTAGACAGATTTTATGAGGGTTTTTTTTATGATTGTAGATAGGGATGCACCGATACCATGTACTCGTACTCGTACTCGTTAAACTACTCCGATACAACCGCACCGATACCACTTTGGCAACGCAACGTTAACCTTGTAATATTCTTAGCCAAGGAATATTGAAATAAAGAGATGCAACCGAGTTGTCGTTTATGGATGTTTAATAGCAACTGCGCCTGGTACTGAGCATGGGCGTAGAATTTAGTGGGGACACTGGGGACATGTCCCCTCCCCACCAATTAACGGAGCACCTCCCCACCAATTAACGGAGCACCTCCCCCGATCAGAACCGCAAATTCACAGAGCACCCCCCCCCCCCCCCCATTAGAACCGCAAATTAACGGAGCCCCCCCCCATCAGAACCGCAAATTAACAGAGCACCCCCCCCCATCAGAACCGCAAATTAACAGAGCACCCGCCCCCCCCCCATCAGAACCACGAATTAACGGAGCACCCCCCCCCCCCCCAGACAAAAAATAATGTTTTCAAAGTCATTAGAACTGTAATGGTTTTATTGTATCGGTATTCTGTATCGGCAAGTACCCAAATGTAAGTACTTGTACTTGTACTCGGTCTGAAAAAAAGTGGTATGGTGCATCCCTAATTGTAGAGATTGATCTGAGATACCTAGATCATCTCCCCCCCAAAAGTTCCAGGACTTTTGGAAAGTACTACATACTACCCTCTCGAGCAGTGTCTTTTTTAGGGGTGACAAATGTAGACACCAGTTTCTGCGCTGGAAACATGCTGTGTTCCTCCAAAGGTTCCTAGTTCCTGGGGAAAGTTCCTATGGTGGAAATGCGTGCTTATCGCTTATTTATTTATTTAAACAAAATGGGGTGTCCTCCGGGGCAAAATTACTCCACAGGTGGGATCATGGCACAGTAAAGGTCTGGAAACCCCTGTAGGGTATGGGTGTTGTTCAATTCAGACTTCAATTCAGATCTTCTCTGTCTTCTAGTATGACGGCAGGGAGTGGGAACGTGTCCTCGGTGGTGTGTCTCTCCAAGACGTCCGCGGCCGTGGAAAGCGTTCCCATCAGGTTCTTCATCGACAGCTTACTCGTGCCCACCCAGAAGACGTTCACCTACCGGAACGACCCGGTGATCACCGCCGTACATCCCCAATGCAGTTACAGAAGGTACAAAATGTCACCCACCCATTTTACCATACCTGGATTATATTTGGAGTGGGTGGGGCAATATTTGGAGTGGGGGGGCATGTCCTCAAACTGACGTCCTATTCTTGGTAGTTTGCGGAAAGGAAAAACACCATTGTGTTTGTTTTCCATTGGCTACAGTGGAACCCAGCTGGTGGTTGAAGGCCGGAACCTTGACTCAGTGCAGAACAAAGTGGTCCAGTACCGACCAAAACACCAACCCCAGGAGACGTACCGACGGGTAAGGCAGCACTCGACAATATCAATATCATATAAGCTAAAATAGGAACAATGTCTCTGGAGCAGGATGTAGGTTTTAAGATATTATTTAAAGGTACTCATTACTAGTATCTGTGGGTGTTTTTTTTATGTTCTTTTGTATTCTATATCACAGTTGAGCTTTGCATGGGACCAAACCAAATGATTTGGATATTGTTCATCAGAATCTAAATGACGCAATGATAGGAAGTGAGAATTTGTCCAGGTTAGGTTGATGCATGGAAAAATGACAAAGCACATTGTTCTTGTATGGGGCTATTCAGCAGTGTGACGGTAAAGTGAACGCCACACACATGGTGTGCCTGGCGCCCGTCCTGCCAGGAGACAGCTCGGAGGAGAAGTCGGAGATCGGGCTGATTTCTTTCGACATGGACGGAGCCAGGGGCCTCTGGAACAAGCGCTTCGACTACCACCCGGACGCCGCCCCCCTCCCCTTTGAGAACGATGAGCACATCTTGGTCCTGAACCCGGGAGAAAACGAAGTCTCGTTGCATGTACGTGTTCACAACACACACCCTACGCGGGGCAAGCCCCTCCCACACCACTCAGTCATAACGTTTACCGTTACACTTTAGTATTTAGTCATTCGACAGACGATGTTATCCAACGGGACTTACAGTGAATTCAGATACATGTCATGGAGGAGCAGGTATGGGGATGCCTGCAGGTAGTCTGTAGACATCAAGCATCAAACCCAGTACATTTCGGGTGGGGGGGGGGGGGGGGGGGGGGGGGGGGGGGGGGGAGGAGACAGCTCAAACAGTCTGGTCCCTACATTATCCGCCATGACCCTCAAATAAAGCTTTCTAACGTGAGACATGTTGTTTCTTCAACAGCATCAGAATCTGAATACAGTGGATCTGTGCATGAAGATCACCATGACGATCGGAGGCGTGGACTGCAACGTCCGGGTCTTGACCAATGAGCTCACCTGCAGAATCCCAAAGGGCTTGCTCATACCCACCGAAGGGTTACCTGTCCAGGTGCGAAACCAAACCATTCATGTTGTGACTCCCCTTATGTTTTCATGCCTGTTGTGGACCTCCCAAGATGGAGTGCCGTGGTGATTTGGCATCTGTGGTATGCAGGGGGGGGGGGGGTTAGCATCGCCAGGTGTGAATATATACACATACCGCGCCCCCCCCCCCGCATACCACAGCATCACATCATTTTTTTTTTTCTCACGCTTTTTCCTTGGCCGCTCCAGGTGTTCGTGAACGGGAACGTGACGGACATCGGCACCGTGGTCATGAGGGACAACCACATCAACATTATTATTGCGGGCATCGTGATGGGCATTCTGGCAGCACTGGTCCTGGGAGCCGCCTTTGCTTTCTTCGTGATGACCCGTTTAAAAAAGATGAAAAAACGTGAGATGCGTATTTTTGCTCCACTGAAGTATTTGCTTCAGCTAGTTCAGCTACGCTTAAGAGCAGCACAATATAAATGGTATACCCATACGCATTTGGTTATTTTTCTTTCAATATGCTGTAACTTATCCAGACAAGGTGGAGTCCCGTCTGTCGAGGATGTCATCAACACGGAGTCACATGGGCCACATCGCTGATACATCGCCGACCGGTGACTACCGAAGAAGTACTTGCAAACTCCAAACGCTTCATGAACATTCACTCACTCACTCACTCACTCACTCACTCACTCACCGTCTATGTTCTACAATGAAGTACTGTATTCCCCCCCCCGCTGTTTATCTGCAGATCTGTCAAGCCGATCATTGAGTTCAGGGGGAATGGTCTTCCAAGGTCCCTGGTACGCCGCCACCTACGACCCGACGACGTCCTTCCCCTTGATTCCGCAGCCCAGCATGTCCACCATCAGCCTCCGCTCGGACCTGCTGGAGGAGGTCAAGGACGCGCTGATCCCCGCCGACAAGCTCCGGGTGGAGGACAGCCAGGCGATTGGCAAAGGTGAGGCGCTCTCAGACAGTCGACTTGTTGTGAGTTGGATTCCCGATGATTTGAAGTGATCTTATTTTCGTTTTGTCCCGTCTTTCTTTCTTTCTTTTCTGCACTTTTGATACATTGATACTAACCCCGATAACCTCTGAACCCCCTGTGTTGATGCAGGCCACTTTGGCACAGTCTACCATGGCTATCTGATGGACCACAACGACCAAGAGTTTCACTGTGCCGTCAAGTCACTGAACAGTATGTGCACTTTGCCTATTTGGTGTCTAGTTTTCAAGACAATGACGACGCTAACCTGTGCCCAATCCAGCCCTGTTTTGTCCACAGTCTGCTCAATTTGTGTTGGTGTGCGATGTCTTGTGTGAACAGACTATCTCCACTGTGTGTGTGTGTGTGTGTGTGTGTGTGTGTTGATGTGCCACGTGTTGTGTGTGTGTGAACAGGGATCACCGACGTGGGCGAGGTGGACCTGTTCCTGAGGGAGGGCATCATTATGAAGGGCTTCCACCACACCAACATCCTCTCCCTGCTGGGAATCATGCTGCCCAAGCAAGGGCTGCCCCTGGTGGTGCTGCCCTACATGAAGCACGGGGACTTGAGACATTTCATCCGGTCTGAGAAGAGGGTGAGTCAACCTAGTTGAGCATTATAGTTAAATATAGCTGGCTGGCTTGTCATACTGCTGACTCAGTGTCTCACTGCGCCCAAAGTCACTTCTCATGGTTACAGTACCACAGTTGTATTGATTTGGTTTGTTGCAGAACCCGACGGTGAAGGACCTGATTGGGTTCGGCGTGCAGGTCGCCAAGGGAATGGAGTACCTGTCCGAAAAGAAGTTTGTCCACAGAGACCTGGCTGCGCGTAACTGCATGTACGTGTGAATATTAATGATTCAGTCATTGGAGTGGATAACAGCACATACAACAGCACAGGGGTCGTAATGTGTGAAGGAGCTGCTGTCGAAATGCCGGCAATTTCCCCACTTAAGACGCAACAGTACCCGTAAAGCTCCAATACGAACGTGTGTGTGTGTGTGTGTGTGTGTGAGAATAAAGCTGTAACATTAATGGCACATGTGCACAACAACGTAGGACATTGGCGTTAATGGCGCTCTGTTGTTGAATTGTATGAGCCACTCACAAGGAGCTTCTTTTTTTTCTCTCCTAACAACCAATCTCTTTTCAGGCTGGATGAAAACTTTACTGTAAAAGTGGCAGACTTTGGCATGGCCCGGGATATATTCGACAAGGAATACTACAGCATACAGGACCATAAGAAGGCCAAGCTGCCAGTCAAGTGGATGGCCATCGAGAGCTTACAAACACAAAAGTTCACCACCAAGTCAGACGTTGTGAGTGTCCTGGGTGCTGTTGCTCTTCCAGAGTCTTGTGAGACCGTCCTGACAATACTCGCCAGGTCACATTAAGCTTCTGTCTGCAGACCAGTGAGGCCTCTGGTCCGTTGGAAGCCTCTTCCAAAGATAACCAAATGATTTAGCCAATCAGCTCTCGGCAGACAAAGTTGGAGTTCATGGGGAACAAGGAGCACCATAGCAATCTATGGAGCAAATCTAAATTATTTAATCCGCAATAGATTGAGTAGCGATGTTAAAAGGTTAACAGAAACCTGCCCAGAGAATATGTTTCATGCTTTACTTCCAAATGGATTTGGCAAGAGCGACGGGAGCAAGGGCATCACTCAGTTAATCTGATTGGCATGGAGTTTTTTTGAATAGCATAAGGTCGCGCCCATATTTGGAAATCAATTGCTGCCCAGCCAAGGCCATGGGGACTGATGTTCCTTTTGAAACACAAACTTGGATATCTGGATGGTCTCACGAAGGCTAGCTTGTACAGAAATGTTTTCTTCCTCATAAAGGTTCACATTGGTCCCTTGTCGCTGTTTCAGTGGTCGTTTGGCGTCCTGATGTGGGAGCTGCTCACCAGGGGGGCCACGCCCTACCCGGACGTGGACCCCTATGACATCACACATTACTTGCTGAAGGGCCGGCGGCTGGCCCAGCCTCAGTTCTGTCCGGACGCACTGTGAGTAGCCTGCTTTAAGCCCTCTTGGCTCAGGGTACTACTGCTACCCTGAGAGCCCTAAAGAAATAGACTGCACCAACATAAAGAGCCTATGGTGTTATGGTTTTAATGGCTGCATGCCAATGAATGTAGTGGGGAAATGAGAATTGCTGATGATTTATTAACCTCGAATGGCTGGCATTATTTAAGGAAATGACTCTCTGGCGAGCAGTCTCTGGAGATAATAACAGGAATAGGCTGAAGTGCGAGGAAAACGGCATTGAAACATTGTTTTTATTATTTGGCCAGCGTAATCCAAGTATGTTGCCGTAAACTCCCAGAGATCTTTGGCAAGATGCTTGATATTCCATGGAGAGAGTGGAGCGCTGACCTTTTCTTTGCTGCATTCCAAGGAGATAATGAATACTCGTCATTTCTTTTGGATGATGTATTCCTTTTAATATCCCTGTTATTACTGGAAACATTTACTTGTTGATTTCCCATCTGGATTGGATGATGTTGCTGTCTCCCTTAAAGGTGCTGTCGGTAAGATTTAAGGGCAGTAATTTCAGTGTACCGTATTTTCCGGACTATAAGGCGCACCGGATTATAAGGCGCACTGTCAATGAACGGGTCTATTTTCATACATAAGGCGCACCGGATTATAAGGCGCACCGCATTATAAGGCGCATTAAGCAACACAAAACAGTCAGATAAATCGAACTTTATTCAACTCATTCACAATAACTCTCAACATTGTTCAGTTGTAACACATAAAATACAAAACAATACACTCACTTTTTCAGTTCATTCCTCATCCACAAATCCATCAAATTCTTCATCTTCAGTCCTTATACACACACCATAATATTACCGGTATGTTGAAGCACAGTACGTATTACTCCGCAAGGCTAGTATTACGCCGTGGTAGCCGTAATGCGCCGACAATCCATCAAGTATTACTCCGCGGTAGCCGTAATGCGCCGACAATCCATCAAGTATTACTCCGCGGTAGCCGTAATGCGCCGACAATCCATCAAGTATTACTCCGCGGTAGCCGTAATGCGCCGACAATCCATTAAGCGGCGCTGCTTGACAGATTTTTGAGCGCCGTGTACCACATAAAATCGGTTCGAGGTTAATACATAAGGCGCACCGGATTATAAGGCGCACTGTCGATTTTTGAGAAAATTACAGGATTTTAAGTGCGCCTTATAGTCCGAAAAATACGGTAATTTGTTAGATGGTGGCACAGTGCTTGCACTGCTGCCTCACAGCAAGAAGGTTCTGGGATCGATTCCCGCCTGGGGCGCTATTGACTGAGGGGTGCCCAGGTGGGTGATCTCCCGGCCTTTCTGTGTGGAGTTTGCATGTTCTCCCCGTGCTCCGCGGGGTCTCCTTACGGAGTAAAAGAACCCCAATTAAAAACATGTGAAGATCGCCTCTCCTGTCCACATCCCTGACCAAGATGTGGACGTAAAACCTGGAGCTGTTGGTCCCCGGGCGCCGTCGAGATGGCTGCCCACTGCAAATTTCCACGGGCCACCCTCCCTGCATGCGCGTGTGTGTGTTTGGCGGCCGCCACTTCCCGCTGTGTGTTGTGTGACCAATATGTGTGTGGACTAATAAAGATCTTCTTCTTCTTCTTCTTCTTCTACAAACGCCATCAGCTATTAGTGAGTGAAATGTATGAGAACATTTCAGTTGTATAGCTCCCAACTCATATCTGACCGATCTCTATCCTGATTGGTGTGGTGAAGCAATCCTGCCTGTCAATCACAAGTGTGTGAGTTATGCAACACTTCTCAATGGCGGAGAAGCTGGGAGAAGCTCTCTCTCTCTTCACAACTCTTGAATGTTACCTCAATGTGTAAGATTATTAGTAAAAAATAGTCAAAAATGAACTAGAATTATCAACAGAATGTGATTTTTTTATGTCTATGTAGTGTGGGTGGGGCAATACCCCTTTTGTGAGGTATACAAACAGAGTATATATTGAATTGGTCAATGTGCTTTTACTCATTAACTGGCTCAATGTCATCATATCACAGTATGGGATTAGTACTTTTCCTTTAGTGTTGTGTTGTAGAGATATTTCCATGAGTTAGCAGTTAGCCTAGCTAACGCCAGCCTGTACCCCCCTCATAATACCACTTGTAGCTGTCACTGCAGCGTCTGTATTCTAACCTCTTATCACCATGTCAACAGTACACTGAGAAACTTAATGCTGGCTCTAAGTCACTTTAGGGAGACCATAGCACAGATTCACTGTAAATAACAAGCTTTACACTATATTCAGTCGGATGGTGTGTTTGGCGCATTTCTGCGCCAAATTGTTTCTCACAATAATAGGGGCGGACACCAAAACTGTCTGATAATATGCTGCCCCCTATTTTATGGAAGACTAATTCGACAGTTGGCCAAAATCTTACACGTTGCACCTTTAAATGTCTTCATTTAATATTAACCCTCACTAATATCCATTCATTCATTCATTCATGGAAGGTTCTCAATCATGCTTGCGTGCTGGGACCCTGAGCCGGAGCCCAGACCCTCCTTCCAGACACTGGTCCAGATCGTGCAGGAGATCCTGGAGTGCCTGGAGGGGGAGCACTACATCAACCTGAAGTTGACCTACGTGAACCTGGACGAGCCCAAGCCATACAAGGCCCTGACCGCGTCCGCAGACGAGGCCGAGGAGTTGGACTCTGGGTCAGACTGTGACTTATATTAACTGAGGGCTGATTTTGAAGGCCCCCTCGCAGGACTGACCGCAGAAGGACAGACGGGAACGACAGAGCGTTACTAGACAAGAAACGTTTTATCAACGCACAACTATCGCCCAGAGTTCAGTTCTGGTCTCAGATTCTGAATCTAAGGTGGATGATGTATAGTTGACCGTACCAGGCACTGGCAGGGCGTTGTCCCTCTATGTTCATGTGAATTTGGAGAGTCATCGCAATAGGCTTCCATTTTTACTTTTCCCTCAATCACATTCGCAGCGCAATTGTAAATATGATTTTTTTGTATTCGTGTATTGGTCTTTATTTGCAGTGAAATTATCTAATATAATTAAAGGGCTACTATTTTACCAGCAGGTCTGAGTGTGATCAGCCATTACAAGCCATTTCAAAGTGGGAGTGTCCACCCAGATACCATTTGGTACAGTCCACTGGGTAGGCTGGGAGACTGATCTAGTCATCATGAATCTGGGTCGACACTCCCACTTGTGATCACTGTGTCACTATGTCAAATGAGAATTTTAGTCACATGACAAATTTGAAACTGCTTGTAATGGATAATCACTCTCACACCTGGTGGTAAAATAGGTTCAAATTGATATACTTGGTGTGTGTGTGTGTGTGTGTGTGTGTGTGTGTGTGTGTGTGTGTATGTGTATGTGTATGTGTGTGTATGTGTATGTGTATGTGTATGTGGGCGTGGGCGTGTGCGTGTGTGTGTGACAAGCTGTTCAGTCGATGCATCAGCCAGTGCCATAGACCATAGTGCTTTTCAACTGGTGATTTGCGACCCACTTATGGGTTTGCGAGGACATCTTGAGCGGGACACAGAGCATGCCAAACCTTCATCTTTAGAAAGAAGCCCATTAAATGACTTAATGTTTCAATGTTAATTAATGTTTCAATGGCTTACTATTTCATTGAGTTTAGCCCCAATTGTTGCAGCTTTTTGTTCACTCAATGTTTTTAACAGCACATGAAGGCATTGTTGACTACTGCAATGTTGGTAAATATTGTTTTTATTTTGGGGTACTTAATGGCTAATGACACAAGTGGGTGCTGAGGCCACTACTGCCATAGAGGGTTATGCACACTACTGAGACACTATCTCACTCCATTCTGACTCAATCCAAATGGAATTTGAGTATGGAGAAGATGGAGACATTTATTTTTCTACCTTATAAATCTATTGTGGTCTAGAGATACTGGAATTCCGCAACTGTCCCCTGCTTGCCACTAGAGGGCAGTAAACACACTGGTCTACAGCAAGGCCGACTGCCGCAACAACGGTGCTCTGCACCACATCCAACCACCACACATACATCTTTCACACCAGCAATGGAAATCAATTCCTCAACTCATATTCTGGAGCTGTTACACCCGGTGAGCAGCCACACTGAACCAAATCTTCAATCCTGTCATAAAATCAATTGCATACAAATAACTGGTTGTGGTTTATATTTTGCCTGTAAATGCCCAGGTAGTTGAATGTTGATTTATAATGAATAAAATGACATGAGGTGCTGCAGAAGGGGGTTCAGCTGAACATGGCAACGTTTAAACATGATTCCCAGCAACGTGAATGCAGCCACCGTAGTTGTGATGAACACACTGATAGTCTCTCATGGCTAGTGGCGCTACTATCTCCATGCACCCCAGGGTGCCCTTGACAGAACAAGTGTGTGTGCGTATGTACGGGTCTCCGGGGCACAACAACACGTCGCTGAGCTGAAGGAGTCCTGTGTTCAGTGGATGTTTGCGGAGGAGATGATTAAAGGAAACTTCAAAAAGCAACTCGCTCACCTCAAAATGTCCTTGCGCGCCGACGATATTCGGCGGCCATTTTGCGGCGGGGAGAGCAGATCTGCTCACACTCTGCGTGGTGCTTCTGTGCGACGCAACGAACACAGCCGTCGGAGACACCAATGTGAGATACTGGGAGGATACTGGGAAGTCTGTGTTGGTCGTGGTTGTGGGGTTGCTCAAACTGCAGGGAGGAAGGAAAGGAGAGGAGAGAAGGATGGAGGGAAGACTCAAGTGAGCCTGCTGTCCCTGCACTTTGTCTCTGGATGGAGCATTCGTCACACTGACTCGTGTGCCAACAACTGTGAGATGTACTAATGAATTAAGCATGAGAACATAAATATCATCCGCTTGCTACAATGGAATCTGTATCGGCTCTGATTAATCCTGTTGATATATTCATTTTCAAACAGGTTAGGAGGCAAATTCATGAATAATGGGGCCAACTAACAGAATATGTCCACAGTTTGTTACCATCACAATTTACGACTGAGGCAGATATTTTTTATATTATACTTTTATACTGTATACTGTATCAGATGTCTCGTCGGCTACATCCATCTACGGTATCTGCCCAGTTTACTGGATATTCAAGCACATTACCTGCCGTTTTATGGCTAACTGCACTGAGAACAAAATCAGACCAAAACAAAAATCCAACATCCACTTCGAGACGGTATGAAAAGGATTATCGGGATTACATTTTTTTTGCCAACCTTGAATAGAAGGCTGAGATTCCTTTTTGTCTGTGTGTGTTTGTTTGTTTGTTTGTTTGAACTAAAACAAAGTAGTTCTGCTGTTCTCCAAAGCCAGACCTTAAATCTGCTTGGGCTCCGGCTCCTGCTGTCTCCTGCCGTCTGTGTTGCTGCCTGGAGCGCCTCGCTTCCGCTCTGAAGTCCTAGCGTTGACGTACTCTTCAGTCTGGACTTGCACTATAGGTCTCATCACGCAACCTGCTCCCATAGCCTTCCTGCACTGTCAGCCCCCCCCCCCCCGGCCCGGCCCATTTCAAAACCACACTCTGCACCCGGGTAACAAGACCAAGGTGTCCACAATGTCCCCCCCCCCCACAGCCATGACTCATCAGCGGGCCTATGACACTCTCCGTGGCAGGAAATGAAACCGATGACTAACCAGTATTCTGTAATAAGGAGGATCATTTAGTGGTCTCGTTTTAGAACGTATCTGCAATTTGGGCGGTTCTGTTGGGTACCCTAGGAGGACACTTGGGAAATATTCTAGTGTTTTTCATTTTAACTTTGGAGCTTGAGTTCCCCATATTGTCCCCGTAATCGCCGCCCGACACACATTATATCTTTATACACATGACTAAGCTACTAGCTTTGAGCTTTTTTCCCCTTTGTTTAATTAGTTTTTTTACTTTGTGGTCCTTGAGGTCTTCTTGGCACATCCTCCATGTATTGGACTGTCAAATAGTTCACTGTTCAAACTGTTTAGTATTAGACGTTTAAGCACAATTTTAATGTCATTGTACAGGCACATAGGTTTCTTTCTTACATTGTTGTTGCCATCCTAAAGGCTGCAATCCCAGAGGTTCCATGGTCTGTGCTCTGTCCCCTCCATAAGTGATCGGTGAATGTGCTGTAACTCTGTAACTCAGAGATATAGGGAACAACAACAAAAGACATGGTCACTTGTTAGGGTCTTGCCGTGCAGCTGTTTTGTGGCGATGTAGGGCCTGCTCAAAGTCAAAGTGTTTTATTGTCACGTGTTCTTCATAACATTCTGAACACAATCTGCTCCACCATGCTCAGGCGTGTGCAGTGCAAGTGGTCGTGAATGGGTTGCAGATGCAATATTCCTCTCAAGGTCTTGGAGATTGTCAAGGTGTTCATGTAAATCACTCTGCAGAGGTAGGAATACATATTGATAATAGAGCGGGCTGCAACATGATTGGCAGCGTGGGATCCACCCCCAAAGGAATATGTTTTCCTGACAACAACAAAAAATCCTCATGATGAAAAAGCTCATGATGTAACCGTTTTAGAAAAATGACTCTCCTGATGCTTTTTGTGTTTCCACGTTCTTGGAATTTTTAATTGATGTCACTGGAAACACCTTTGTTTCGTGAGGCCTGAGTTTTGCACCGCGGAAAATATCGCAAGTGCATCGCGCCTCCCTCACCTTTCAGTTCTGCTGACTGAAAGGCTTGTCCTTGAGCGCGCACGCGTGTGTGTGTGTGTGTGTGTGTGTGTGTGTGTGTGTGTGTGTGTTATCAGTACATACCTGAATAGAGGAGCCATCTTCCCACATCTACCCAACATTGTCTGCAGAATTCTGAGGGAGGCTGGAGTGCGGGGAGGTCGCAGATGGTGAGAAATGTTTTCTGTGTGTGTGTGCGTGTGTGTGTGTGTGTGTGTGTGTGTGCATGCGTGCATGTTCTCATCTCTGCTGTTAGTGAATTGCTCCACAGATGGGCATATATGTGTTGAAAAGGCGACACTGAACGTGTGGAGTGGTGAAAGCGTTACAGAGACACAAGGCCGACACAGTGAGCCACACAGTCACAGACGAGCTCCCAGTCTCACACTCGGTCGTTCTATATTCCAGCTCGCAAGAACTCATCATCACCACTGCGGCACTCTTTTATTTCTTATTCGAAGATTAAAAAATAACAATAACAACAACAACAACAACAACAAACACAAAAAACAGCACATTTTGAAACACATTGCCGTGCCCCTTTTTCTGAGGTATACAAACAGAGTATATATTGAATTGGTCAATGTGCTTTTACTCATTAACTGGCTCATTGTCATCATATCACAAGTATGGGATTAGTACTTTTCCTTTCTCTTTCCCACAGAGCTCCCACTCTACGCACTGGTGTTATCAACTGGCTTCTTCCAGATTTACCTACACATCAATTATGAATGTGATCCAGTCGGCATTGCAGCAAGATATTTCTTTTTTTATTCAGTCGTTTGACGCAGTACAACTCTCCGGCAAGTGCAATAGAAAACAAAACATGAACAATGGAGATCTTTCTCCGCTACAAGCTAAAACCACACAATGTTAAAATTGTCAATTCACGGTCTAAATGTTTTATTGTGCATACTGTTCGATACAGAATGGAGTTCGAGAATGATCGCACACTGGACAATTCAACCCAAATTGTTAATTCATGATGATCATTAACATAACAATGCACACCAATCATCAATAATTTTGTTCACTTGTGTACTCGTGTCCAAACAAGGCCGAACCATTGAATTATTCATGGTTCCGCCCGATTTCCATTCCCAAATGACTCGAAAATGAAATCTAAAATGCTAACCACATACAAGCAAAACATCAATATTTGAGGCGAATACAAGCACAATGAGGACAACTGCCACCATAAGAAGCTAAACAGCGCGGCGGAGGGAGGGAGGATGTGAGGGAGGATGTGTTTTGGCCACATTCCTGCGCGGCTGCTGTTCAGTCCAATAATAGACGCACGTCCCTCCATCCAGCCTGTAGATGTTCCCGCCGCGGCCTTTGTCGCCACATTAGAGACGCAACATCTAAAACTCTAAAAGTAACCCCAGTCAGTCAGACATATGCAAAAATGGATCCTTTCTGGGCACCATTAAACGTGAATACAGACGGTTTAAACAGGAATGCATCCAGTGGTGCATAAGTGTCATGGCAGCTTTGATGAAGACGCTGTGTGCTCGAGGTGTGAATCATTAGGCTTCAATATGTGTCTGTCTCTATTTTCTTTTCATGAAAGTGCCCAAATTCAGGGCCTTGTCTAATTGGGCATATGTGGGTATGTATTTTAAACCTTTAAAACATATTCCATATTTAATGAGTAACCTGCCAAAAGAAACATTCCAATAAGCCCCTCTGTACCTCTGGCCTCATTGAGAAAGCATTTAATGACATTAGGGCATTACGCTGTTCTCTTCACATCCCCGCCATATGAAATACCACTGTCTTGTGGTATCAGTTGTTCATTTACGGAAACACCCGCAGAGATCACCACATCGCGTGTTTACACAGCCTGTTTAACATGTACTTGAAGCTTAGGCAACAAAATAATGATCATATTAATCATACAATATTATTACAGACCATTATTGCTTCGGTTTACAAGCACCGTTGTAGAACTGTGTGTGTGTGTGTAAAGAGCAGTCTGCATGCTTGCGGTGTAAAACTTGTTTGTGAACCCATATGTACCAAACCATGTTAGTTTCAGTATCAAAATGGTTCTCAGACAGGGAATGCGGGTTAAGAGAGAATAATTACATTCTGCTTAGCCCCAGTCTGTGCGAGCACCTCACAGGCACTGGTGTTTTTCTTCCAAAAGCCCTGTTGTGGTTTGTAAGCCTGTTGCTATGGCAACCTCATCATTTGACGCCAATGGTGTGTAGGAAGGCGGTGAGATATGGTTGAAAATTAGCAAACGGCTATGAATTCCTGCTTGCGTCTGGTCTATTCATGTATTTCTGTCCATTTTTACACGTAACCCAAATGACAAGACGCTGTATAGCCTACCAGACCCTGAGTCGTTCCTATAGGCTCTAGAGCAACTTTCTGTGTATACGTCCTTTGTCAAATAATTAGTTTGCGTTTTTTCAATTTGCGCCATCCCTACAGACACCACACGCTGGCTAATCTCACGCTGTCTCTGGAATCAGTAAGAAGTCTCTCATGCAGGCCCGTCCAGAACCATGACACCCCGGCCATCTGCGCGCCATCTCCACGCCAACAGTTCACTGCAGTCAGAATGTCTTTTGCATTTCTCCATGTGAAACCAGATACTGGATTTCTTAGGTTTGGTACGCTACTCTTTCTAATCATTTTATCCCTGACTTGGATTCCATCTCTAAAAGTGAACCGTCTGAATCAGGCACCAAATCAAATCAAAGAAATATCATCATAAATCATATTCCTATCACTTTGAATTGCTCCATTACAGAGGCTCGGGCCTTTTACAATTTCCTGAAAGCTTCAAAAAATACCCTCAATAAATGAAGAAATATAGCTGGACCGGGACGCTGCCAAAGCGTCCAATATATAATCTAGTCGAACCGCCCGAACTGGCAAAACACAGTAGGGCCGGTCGGTTAGCTAATTAGCTCATCCTAACCATTACCACGATGCAAGGGTCGTGTAAGAAGTCGCCTGGCACGGTCCACATTGACGGCACGCGCACAGACATGTTTCTGTGACTAAGTGTTTGCGTAACAGAAGAATACTGTGTTTTGAAAAATAGATGCATAATATAAAACATAAGATGTAGTTGATGCTAATCCCAGATGATAAATTCAGTTATTTCCCTTCCTAGGATCTGATTAGATCTCTAGTGAGAGAGGATACTTTTTTTAATGAAAGAGTTGCATGGGCCTGTGTATACATATTCATGCATGGTGGTGCAACAGTGGAACCCAAAGGGCAGCATCTGCTCTGTGTCAGACACCATGAGGCCGTGGTTCATTACACTGGCGATGATGATTACAAATATTACTAGTAGTAGGCATACCACTAGTAGTATATGCCAAATAATAATGCTGGATTTGCCTCCTATGACAAACAGCCTATGTATAATGTTTCTATAAATGAGTGTATAAAACGTGTCAAATTGCTGCTATACTAATGGATCATGACAAATGAGGAATCGTGAGAAGCCCTTGAAGGTGTCAAAGTGTGTTTTCTTGCTTGTTTGCAATAAAGCTGTAAGCAGTGAAAGCACTCTGTCACAGATAACATGACATTGGTTTTGGTTTCTATGACAACTAAGTTGACAATTTTTTTTCTTCTTCCTCTTTCTCTCCCTCCCGAGTACCAATGCAGTGTGGTCAAAAGAAAATGCATCAGTCACAAACCACAGAGCCATTTGGATTGTTACCCACCGCCCGACAACATGACTGAATGAAACACATCGTCGCATTCAACATACTGAATGTCACGACGTTACATCTTTTTGTTGTGAACGAACACACGCACACAGACACAGACACACACGCACACAGACACAGACACACACGCACACAGACACAGACACACACGCACACAGACACAGACACAGACACACACGCACACCGACACAGACACACACGCACACAGACACAGACACACACGCACACAGACACAGACACACACGCACACAGACACACACAGACACACACGCACACAGACACAGACACACACACGCACACAGACACAGACACACGCACACAGACACACACGCACACAGACACAGACACACACGCACACAGACACACACGCACACAGACACAGACACACACACACACAGGCACACACGCGCACACACAGCTGCGTACCACGGAAACACGCTCTACCTTATCAAATGTGTCGCTGTGGCCATTTTGGCGTCACCGTCCAAGGACAGCGACAAACATTGAACATAGTAAGACACCGTGACCGCTACATGTTGAGTCAAGTACGGTGTGTGTGTGTGTGTGTGTGTGTGTGCGTGCGTGTGTGTGTGTGTGTGTGTGTGTGTGGTGTGTGGTGGGGGGTGCGATGAATGGAGGAGAAAAACCGGAAAGGAGCGCTGGGTCTGCGAGCCCGCGTGCAGCCATGGTAACGCGCGTGAGTCTGTGTGAGCGCGAGGCGAGCTGGCCCTGTGACGCAAATTCCACTTTCATGTGTTGCTGTTACGACAGCATGGACAGCAGCCTGCTTGAGGATAATTAAAGCTTGTATAAATCTATAAAAGACTGCACTATCTGTCCCCTATGGGAGTGGGTGGGTGGGTGGGGGGAGGGGGGGGGGGGGTTTGAATATGGGTCCAAGAAGCGTTGTTTTTTTCTTCATGAATGTGTATATTTGTAATTTTCTCCCCCCGTTAGATGAGCCTCAGCGTCGGAGGAAAACCTGAAGACATTACATTGTGAACACGTTCCACGGCTTATAACTGCAGTATCTTTGCCATAATGCCGTAATGATTATCTGTGACACAGAAGTCAATGCCATTGCGCACATATTTAAAGAGTTTAAGACGAACACACCGATTAGAATACGGTTGTGTTAAGTGCCCTTTGACAAAAAGTGTGTGAAATGTGAACAAACCGAGTGGCGCTAACATCGATACAGAAGTTGGCAGTATAAGAGGACACGATGGAAATTTACGGAGGCGTATCCTAACTACTAACTACATTGTCCACAACGACAGCATTGTTGTAACATCAGTTGACTTAAAGGTTCTGTCGGTACGCTTTAAGAGCTATTATTTGAGAGTAATTTGTTAGAAATAGCATAGCCCTGCATCAAAAAGCACTGAGAGAATATCTGTCTTCAGTGGACTGCCTGCCTCTGTATGAGACCGTTTAGATTTCAGATCGCTCCCTGCGCATTTCTGACCAATCTTCCCTGATTGGTGCGGGGAATCCATTTTGCCTGTCAGTCACAGGTGTGTGAAATGCAACACTTCTCATTGGTGGAAAAACAGTGACTCTCTAATACAGCACCTCCTGAGAGCGTGTTCATACTGTCCGCCTTTTAGGAAGAAAAATAGCACCTTTTTGGTTCGTCCAATACGATGGCTTCTATATTGTATTGTGGTATAGGCCTACGTTTTACTTGACATGTCATAGTTTGTGATATTTACTTGTGAGTGAATATCAGGAACATTTCACCGGTAGCAAGAACAGCAGCGTCATTTTCTTCATCTTGAATGTTATTCTTGTTGTTGTTGTCGTGTGGACGTCTGCCATGGCCTGCCACTCACCCCAACCCTCTTTCTCCGGTCTTGGTTGGTCAGCTGCATAAAAGCAGCTCACTCCATATATGCATTGGATCAAAAACTTGCAATATAGTTCTCAAACTTTTGAAAGCGCTCCACTTTGCCCGAAACAATACTGGCCCAGAACGCTTTTTTTTAAATGTCTGCCTTTTGGTAATTTCCCATAGGGTTTAATGTGAACAACCACGTCCTGGCTATTCTATTTTGAAAAGACACTACAGTGTGGAACAGGCCCCTAACAAAGGCTCAAGCTAAAAGACGATTTAGCACCTAAAACTAATTCCACACAAACTTTTTGCTTGTGAGTTGGGTTACCATTTACAATTCTGTTCGATACTGATCCAATGTCCTGTCTTCCACATTTCCACATTTTATAGGGTAATCTAGATTTCCTAACATTTCAGTGGCCACATGTTCATTTATGATGAGAAATTATGATGAGAAAAGGTCTGACCAAAAATTGCCATGGCCAAATAAGGCTACATCTATCACACACACCACACACACAGACACACACAGACACACGCAGAGACACACACACACACATACACACACACACGCACACCTTACTGTGAATGATCAGAGTCATGTGTTTTGATAAAGAAACTCCTGGGTTATTGCTATGGTAACTGTGGGGCTAGCAGCTGGCTTCCATAGGCAGGTGGGAAGCTAGCTGAAGACCCTCACATCCTGGCCTCTTCCGATGACTCCATTTAACAACAGTGGCTTACCTGCTCCACCACGCAATGTATGCGTAGATTAGTCGTGGTGCCGCACTGTCTAATAATATGAATAATTAAATATATAAACACCATGCGGACACAACACTAGATGTTGAGTATTGTTAATGTTTCTGTTTTTAATGACAGAAATTGAATGCAGTCTTTAAGAGGATAATAGAGAAAAATATAAACAATCCCTTATGCGTGATTCTTTCATCAATCTATATAGTTTTACTGATAATAATTGGGTGATGAATTAATTGTGGACCATTGAACTGGGACATATACTTTAAGCTATGATCTCATAAGTCATTCAAGTCCAAAGAACAATACTTGGCTCTTTTTTTTTATAGCTCTGTCTCCTTTGATTGTAACGCACTGAGCCCAGTCCACATCATTCAGAATTATTCATTTATTTACTTTGAGAAAGGGAATGGGCAAGTAGTCCTAGTTCCTCTCTGCAGCTCTTGCTCATAGTTTCAGATACATTTGGCAAAAACCATTTGGTTTTAGATACATTTGGAAAGCCAGGATGTTGGAAGCGGCCAAGAAAGTAGACACAAACATATGGTTTGGATCTTCAGTGGCAATCTTCAAACGGATTAAAGTATGGAATATTATATATATATTCCAAATCAATCCGAAGCTGGTGCCCCCGATTGCCAAACAGCAGACAATTGGCCATGCTCCTGCTCTACATCATAATCTCTAAATCATCTTGTTACCTTCAAACCGTGCAAAGCCCCATGACCGGTTGATGCGCATCTACCTGAAAAACATAACACACACACACACACACACACACGCACACACACACACGCACACACACACACACACGCACACGCACGCATGTCCCCGCCTCTCTGCATCATAGCCTAGAGTTACCATTACGCGTCCGTTTGTGCTGGCGTGCAGAGGCAGTTGAAATTGGCGAGTATCTGCGTCTCAAGAGATCTCTCTGTGAAGTGTAGGTCGATCTCACCACAGAAATTGAAGTGAAACACATTGTGGATATTATATTTCGCGTTTATTCCAAGTGTGCACTTTGCTGCAGGTAAGTGGGGGTATGTATGTATGTGTGTGTGTGTATGTAGCCTCTAGTCATATGGGGGGGGGCAACACTTCTCAATACGCCCTATCCACAACTATGCAGTTGTTGACTTATTTTCTTTCATCTTATATACACCATAGTGTTATCCCTTTTTGGGGGGACTGGGGGAAAAAACTAGTTTGAAAAACTTTAAAATGCAAACTTTAAAGTGAAATGCATTCAGTCACCTATGGGTCAACATTCACATCAAACCTTTCTGGTCTGTCATTATGTGCAATAATGATTTTTGTTATATGCAAACACTGACTAGCCGACCGCTGCAATAATGCGCATCTATACTGCTGGTGATGAACATGCGGTGTCTGATCTACATACTGGACGTCTTTGCAAAAATGAAATATAAAATGCGCTTTGCTCGTAGCCAGCTAGTCTCTGTCTCAGATGTCTTGGGATCACATTTCATTTTCATCCATGTCTGGCGTGTTCTCCTGTCCCCGACACCTTGTCGAATTAATAGTCATAAACATGCGCTGTGCAACATCTTTCCCGCCATGCATACAACACTTGATCTTTCCGCACATGTTCGCTCGGTTCCGGAGCACGAAGGCGTTTTGAATCAAATGTTTTGAATCAAATCCCGGGACTCCGATGTGACGATTCGTGTGGTGCAGTTTCATTCATAATGTGGCGATGGGTTTACTAATATGTCCAAAGTGTTCAAGCTCTGAACTCTTGGACTGCGCTGCAGGCGCCTCTTCATAAGGGACACTTGTGGAGCAAAGTGGAGTGTCCGTTGCGGTGTTAAATCTGGGGCTTCTAGGTTACTTGTGCTATGCACACTTATGAATTGATCATGTCACACTTATGTATTAAGTCTAATAATAAAAAGTTGTAAGATAAGCATTCAGAAGTGTCCCATAGTCTATGCTTCTTTTTTTGTACCCTCATCAGCAAATATATAAGGTTAGGTCTATAGTTTGGATTTCAATTTATGGCTGTATAAGTATTTTTTCTTAATTCATATTGTGGTTTCCATGACTCCCATACACACGGACTAAACAACAGCAGAAAAATAGCCATTGCTGCAAGGTGCAGCGTCTGTGACGTCATGCAGGTGTCTAATGAGGCTGTGATGCTCCTTCATGCTGCTGCCTTCTTCTCAGTTGGAGACACAAATAAACCCACATTTTAACCACGGGTGGTTCTGGGTGCACTTGGTAATTTATAGAGAATAGCTATTGGCTTGAATACGTGTTTCTTTGCTTTAAGTTCAAGTGAGAAGAATCGAATGTCAAATATATCAATGCACCAGGGTGCATCAAATATTGAAAGGGAATTCATTCAGTTTTAAAGATAGCATAAATAATATATCTAATAATATTTTTGGAAGATTTAGCTGATGCTTTTATCCAAAGTGACGGGTAGACCGAATCTAGATATAATTTAGATGTCATTCATGAGCTAGTATAGGGATAGGCTTCTTCCTCGTGGATGATAAGTAGACGGCAGACATAGTATAACAGTGAGTAAAATCATAGTGTACAGTTTAAAGTCATAGGTTTAAAGTGAAATACTGTAGTTGTTCCCATGAGCTGGGGGATGGAATGAGGGTTTATCCCTATGCTGGATAAATCTGTTGATGAGGACTTTATTAATCCCACTTGATATTATCAACCGTCTTAGTATGAGTACAGAGATCCTTAGTTTTTTTTTGTAAGAATAAAATGCGAATTAAAATGTAGACAACGTTGTGTACTTTTCCAGGACCCCCGTTCAGCAAAACTTTCAACATGTGAACATTATGTCAACTTGAGGCCAAAACCTGCCTCAACAAATAGGTAAAGATAAACCAAACAGCTGTATCATACCTATGCAGAGGTCAGAGGTAATGTCCAACAACTTTGATTCTGTTTATGTAATCGAGGAATCTGATTCTGTTTATGTAATCAAGGTGGCCACCAGGAGGGCGCTGTAGGCCCTTTCGCCAATCATTTGTAAACAAGGTCATTTATAGCGAATAGTACAGGCATGTAGAAATATCCCCCTTAATTGACAAGCTGTTTGTTGTTTGCTGCATTATAGGCCTACGGTACAGGTCATTGTAAGCCGTGGGCAAAAGTTGTGCTCATTAAATTAACATGAAATTAACTTAAAATGTATTCCAGAGGGCAGAGCCAAGGGCACGCTGTTTTTCATTGCATTTCAGCCAATCACATCATCACCTTCCTCACGTCAGGGACCTGTCATCATTCATCTGCTGTGATCAGGGGGAACGGCTGCCTGCATACCATGCCATGGTCATCCTCGTTGAAGATCATAAAAATATGAACGCAATAAATGTTGGCAGTGGGTAGGCTATGTATTTATGTATGTGAGTTGTGTACATGCAATAAATTACATAAACACCATGTGTGTGTTTATGTATAATGCAAATCTTTTAAAGCCAAACGGTAGCATTGAATTCAGTATTGCACACGGTAACCAGGCAACGGACAACTGGTCGTGTAAGCCAGGGAAGCATCGGTGCGATCAAAGCGTAACTAAAAGGTAAGCACAGATGAAGGCCACTCAGGGATTTCAGATCAGAGAACCAGAAATTCTGAAGCAAAATGCCTTGCATCGATAAGGGTGAGTAAAAAACACCCATTATAAAACATCTCGGTACATTGAAGACATGGGTCATTACACTGAATGTGATCGGCACAGCAGGGCAAACATTTAGGCCGATGTTGATGAACGGCCATCTGCGCCGACACCGGCGATCCCTTTGACGACACCTTTACCAAATCCTTTACTTTGGCTTGTGGCCACAGACTTTCGCCAACACACCAAGAACAGTGTCCAAAAATAGAGATCGGACAACACACAAGCCAATAAAATGTGTGTATAGCCCTTAATCACAGTTACACTCTCTTTACAGGCCATATGATTATGGGCCATGTGATTATGATGCCCCCTAGCCCTAGCCCCACTAAGGGCAAGAAACGACTCCCTTAATTAACAAGGAATCTGGAGAAGGAACGCAGAGTGGGGGATCCCTCCTTCTAGGAACGGTTCGGGGTGCAATGGGTGTCATACGGGGCATGAAAAGGAGTAACAAATAAATGACAGCCAGGGTTCATCTGCAACGTCATCTGCAACGTTGATAGGACTTGATTTATAAACCTCCATAATAAAAGTATAGGACTCCACATGAACACATTGAAAATATATTTTCTCAGTACAAACCTCCTGTTGGGTGGGCTACATCACACACACTGAATTAATCATAGAATCACCTGTGCCTGTGTGGCTTATAAAAGAAACGGAGCAAGATAAAGTGAAATAACTTTGCCCAAATGTCCTCCAATGCCACCGTCAAACTGTGATAACATTATCTTTGAAGAATAATCTACATTCCCATTTCTGGAAACCATGTCCCTGATGCAGTAAAAGTAGGCCTACCTTTCATCCGTTCACAGCCAGGACTCTTCAATATTCAGCAGAGAGAATCGCTTTAAAACAATGAACGCACCAATTTATCTCATGCTTTCAGATCCTGGCCTTTAACTTTAATGACTAAAGGCGGTGTTCAACCTGTTTTAGAGCGAACAACCACACTTTAGTATTAACCCGTAGCTGTAAAAATACCAAAGAATGATTTGCATGAATATGTAAATCTATGTTGCTGTGTTAAATAGATAAACATGTCACAATTTAACCACCACCTCATTAAAAAAAAAACCAGTGTATTAAACATAACATTATTGTGAATTTGTTCATATTGAATTGATTCAGAATATATGAAAAGGGTTTGCACACCGTCTGATATTGCTGGGTAACAAAAAAACTGTTATAGCAGCAGCAGCCTATTCAGTTAGCAGTTGTCGAAACAACTTAAGTCAATACAGCTATTGAACTCGAGGCATGTTGTGACTCCAAATAGTAAGACCATTAGAAATAAAAGGTTCCCTTAGGAGGAGAAAATAATACAGCTGTTCTCTCTTGATAATGTATATTGATTCAATGCATGGATTTTGTATTCAATAGAGTATAGCTACATATAGTTACTTGGTCCCATTTCTGTTATTGCTGATACAAGGACTGGCCTCTCTTCTGAGTGAATAAAACTATTCTATACTACAGGTATCTCAAAGGAACCTTGGATTTATTTTAAAAGGTTGATGGAGAAATCATCTTTCTGACGAATCACATGTTTGGTCTTGACCTTGTACGTCAATCTGCATACTGCTGTACCTGATTGTTTTCTTGTACTTGTTTCACGCCTGTGCAGGGGAGGGCAGGAGCTGCCATGCCATTTGGTTGTCTGACACTTGGGGAACAGAAGGATTACAATAATCCCTCAGAGGTGACCGACAAATATGACCTGGGACAGATTGTTAAAACGTGAGTACTCCACTGTGAAACTGCGTCATGTGCGATAGTTTCTTGTTACGTCGTTTGTTTTATAATTGCACTTCTATTTTTAATTTGTCTGTCAGAGAGGAGTTCTGTGAGATATTCCGGGCGAAGGACAGGAATACACTCAAAATGTACACCTGTAAAAAGTTCCTAAAAAAGGATGGGAGAAAAGTAAGGAAAGCTGCAAAGAATGAGATTATGATCTTGAAGATGTAAGTTATAATGATGATTTATATATTTATTATTTACATATATATCTATCTATATAGATAGATATATAGATACAGTACTGTACATACAAACCTACATACATACATAAAAGAAGAAAAAAACCATATCATTATTTACATATATATGCATTATATTTGCATAATAATAATGTTGATAGGGTAACCTATATGATTATGGAATCTGCATAGCATGAGAATAATATCGTAGAGTATGTATTTACAGTATAATTACTACTTACTGCTGACATTTGATATTCTGAATGGGGACTTCCAACTCCCCATTTTCTTTATTTATCTTATTCCTCGACTTGTTTCCTTTTCCAAAGGGTAAAACATCACAACATCCTCCAGCTGGTGGATGCCTTTGAAACGAAGAAAGAGTACTTTCTCTTCATGGAAATGTGAGTACTATTGGAGGAAAGGCAGTGATATACAATCATCCTCCATGGTTAATGCATGCGTGGTGTGTCTGTATATCAGGTTGTATGAACCAATGTCTTTTATTTGGTTTCTGAACATGATGTGCAACGTTTAAGCCTAACCCTCAGAAGCATATTACTGGTAGGTAAGGTGTTTAACCTGCTGGAACATCTTTCAGTGCTACGGGCAGAGAGGTGTTTGACTGGATCCTAGACCAAGGCTACTACTCCGAGAGGGACACCAGTAATGTGGTGAGGCAGGTGCTGGAAGCGGTGGCCTACCTTCACTCCTTGAAAATAGTCCACAGAAACCTCAAGGTACGCGACGCACTGCTGACACCTAGTGATAGAGAAAAGCATTTCTTTTTTTTTTACCACATGACCAATCATCCAGACCTTTGGACATGAGTGCACCTTTAATATGCTGCAAGTAATTGATTGAAGTAATTCATTTGTTTATTCCAGCTGGAGAATTTGGTGTACTTTAATCGTCTGAAGCACTCAAAAATTGTTATCAGTGACTTTCAATTGGCAAAGTTGGAAAATGGACTCATTAAAGACCCATGTGGCACTCCAGAATATCTTGGTAAGGCTCCAAATATACTATAATTATGTAGTGGTACACAAATGGAGTTTCAGCAATTATCACCAATAAACCCATGTACCAGGCTCTACTCTGCTCTACTATATGCCATTTTGTTTTCTATCAGCTCCTGAAGTGGTTGGGAGGCAGAGGTATGGAAGGCCTGTTGACTGTTGGGCCATTGGAGTCATTATGTATATACTGTAAGGTTCCTCTTATTTAAGACCTATAACACATCTATAATATATATACAAATGATCTTCCCTCTGTTTGCAATGTTAAACGTTTCATTTGTGAACGGCTCTATGCTCTTTACAGATTGTCCGGGAACCCTCCTTTCTATGACGACGCCGACGAGGAGGACTATGACAACCGTGACAAGAGCCTCTTCCTGAAGATCCTGTCAGGGGACTATGAGTTCGATTCACCTTACTGGGATGACATTTCAGACTCCGGTATCAGCTCAATATATAAACAGGAATATATGAATTTGAATTGTTGGCATCAATTAAAGGAATGTCAAGGTTTTCACTTAATCCTTGCTTTGTTCTTCAGCCAAGAATCTCGTGGCATCTCTGTTGGAGGTGGATCAAGATCAGCGACTCACCGCACAAGAGGCTATTGGTCATGAATGGTGAAAAATACTAGACTGGTTCTACTCTAATGCATTAAACACCATCACAAAGAGGATATTTCACATCTTCATGCAATTATTACAATTTATAAACCTAGAATCTACAATAGACTTTCAGTCTATTGAGAGTCTCAAGAAAGGCCTACATACACAACAACAACAACAAGAATCTTTTTACATTCCTGACAATGAGATGCAAAAAGCAACATGCTACAACTAGGTGCTATTTCCGTTCATAATGTGGTTGTGGTCATTTAGTTTAATAGCCATGTTGTTGTGAATTTCATCAGCATTGCAATAAAAGTTAATGTAATTGTTCAGGATGACATAACAGAGTAATAATAGCAAAGAGATATTGTCTATGGCATATGGCTATTCTTCAGATCATTACCTAACAATATGTTCGTAATGCCTCATTTTATCAGGATATCTGGGAATGCAGCCTCTGATAAGAATATTAAGGATGGAGTCTGTGCACAAATAGAGAAGAACTTTGCTAAAGCCAAGTGGAAGGTAATCCTCTTCTTCCTGAAAAGAAAAAACACAAACAAACACTTCATCCAGTGTGTGGACTAACCCTATAGCTTGTTGACACCCCCACAGAAAGCCGTACGGGTAACCACCCTCATGAAGAGACTTCGGGCCCCGGAGCAGAGTGACTCCGGAGCCTCCAGCCCCACCACGGGGGCCACGGCCGGATCCCTCACATCCAACAGCAGTGCCGTTCCTCCCATCTCCACCCCGGGGACCGCCTCCGCCCGAGTGGACGCTTCCACCAAGGAACAGGCTCCGGACACGGACACTGGCGTGGTCCAGGCACCCGGTGGGCCCGGTGCGGCCCAACGAGAGGCGGAGGCGCGGGAGAGATGCAACGGGCAGACATCAGCACAGACACAGGGTGACAAGACTGCTTAACGCACACAAGCAAGGAAGGGGATGTTAGTTCACGGAAAGACACACATCAATGAGGATTTCATGTATAAATTTGATTCTTCTTCTTACTCATGCAGCAGTAGGCCTATGTTGAAGCAGTACATTTCGTCATTTTACGGTCTGTGTAGGCCTACAAAATGTTTTCTCATTGTTATTCCGACTCGCCCTCTGCGTCTCACGTATGTTTCTCTCTGAAAGCCAGTTGAAAGGCGGCTCTAATGTGAAGATGTTTTTGTTTCGTTTACTGTAGGTCTTAGCCCCTGAAATACTTTCAAAGGATCCTGTGATGTTTAGGCTACTTAGTCTTTTTTTTTTTAATAAAGATTTTGATCATTTTATTGGGGGATTATTATAGCTGATATTGATGTGTTGTCCTGTGGCTATTTGTTTGAAGTCTGTATTGTTGTTTTTGTATCTTGTATTCTGTGTGGATTTTCTTTATTTGTGTATTTGGCAGATTTTAGCTGAGCTAAATATTTGTTAATGTGCTTGTGACTCAATAAACTAAGCAATTTAGCAATTGCTGGAACTGTTTTTTTCTGAAACATTTTACAATAAATTATAGTCGTTTACCTTGACAATTGACTTATATAGTCTCACCTTCACAAGTATTGCAAAATGTAACAGCAACAGCAACAACAACAACAAGGCATTGGACCAATGCCTTGTTGTTGTTGTTGCTGTTGCTGTAGCATCAAATGAAGTAGACAGTCTTTTATAATTTATACCAATGGCATTGGTATAAATTATAAAAGACTGTCTACTTCATTTGATGCTATTCTATGTTCTATATAGGCTGACTATTTGCTCTCCAAATAAAATTCAATTGAATTGAAATACAATTCAATTAAGGCAGGTGGAAGACAATCGCCTGGGCTAACTCAATACATAAATAATGTAATCCATTAAGATTTAGACGTCTTTAGTGTGTGACCATGACCCAGACATGGCTATACATTATGTATACTGCCATTCTCTCAATATTTTTGTTTCTCAATAAATATATATAGGCTATATTATATTTATTTATTTTTGTAACCTACTTTCTACGTTCCTACGTCTGCCACGTCACAAGAGTTGCACTGTTCAGAATGCCCTTGTGTGACATAAACACTCAAACATTTTGACTGTGACTACTGTAAAGAAAGGTGTGCCAGTACTTTACTTTGTCGTTTATAATTCGTCATACTTTGTTACCCTGTTTTTAATGCCCGTATGACACCCACTGCACTCCGAACCATCCCTGGAAGGAGGGATCCCCCACTCTGAGGTCCTCCTCAAGATTTCTTCCTTGTTAATTAAGGGAGTCGTTTCTTGCCCTTAGGGGGGCTAAAAAAATCACTTTTGGCCCATAATAATCTGGCCTGTAAAGCCCGTTGAGACTGTCTTGTGATTAAGGGCTATACAAATAAAATTTAATTGAATTGAATTGAATTGAATTGAATCGGAGAACCGCACACAGCCGCTCGCCGAAGAACTACAGCTCCCAGCGAGCCTGCTGCAGTGCGCCAGCCAGGCACCGCCGTCACTCACGGAAAAAAAGTGGGCAGGCTCCATTTTAAACGACTCCGATTACGCCCGAATTCGACCACTGCGTTGACTTAGCGGCGTAAATAATACAGGTAGGACGTTTACACATAAAACTGCCGAAATTGTAATCGTGTACACGGCGCGGTTCACAACATTATAACACGACGCGTTTCGTCACTGCAAGGTGAAGACGCCGACATTGCTAATGTTAGCTTAACACCGTAACGCTAGCCAGTGACCTGATTTCGATACAGTAGATCTGGTGATATTTGGTATCGATACGAGGCGTTATTTGCTATACTAAAGACTCGGGCCTACGTATAAATAACCGATCAATAATGTAACAATGACGCGTATTGTTGTGTCTATTGTCAATAAATGGCCCGGCGAGTTGCGCTACTGATTCGCGGGGGACTGCGACACTTCGTCAACCACAGTTAGCAGGCCTGATCACCTCGCCTCGGAGGTCGTGTATCTATCGATGAGCTGATATTGGCAGATCAGCAGATCAATATCGTGTCGTTTGGAAAGATGTGAATCAGCGTTCTGTGTGGTCGACCGTTTTTAGCTTGCGTCAGAAGAGCCATACAATGTCGTCATACTCGATGCACGCTAACGCAGCTGAGGTTAGCCGTGCAGTGTGCCAGTGTGCAGCTGTACGTCCTCCATGCAGCTGAATGTGTTCTACTAGTCGTGGCTTTGTGTGTTTATTAAATGTGTGACATTGTGATCAACACTATGCTCCCAGGTGATAGACTGTGTGGAGACTGAGGAGTCAGGAATAATGTGGGATGGACCCGGACAAGGATCACGTGAGGGACCACCCTTTCGGTAAGAATGAATGTGTATTTTGGCTATTATGTAATGTAAATGTTGTTATTAAATCATGTAATTATGTTCTGCGTTTAAATCTAAATCACATATTGCAGGGGAGAGGTCATTGTATAGTCTTTCATGATTGTTTCCCTTGTATGTCTTGTTAATCGTCCATGGGTGTTATTTTAAGACTGTGTTAACCATAGTTATGTGTATTCCAGTGGCGATCGTCGTGGAGACATGTTTGGGGGCAGAGATGGCCCCATGGCCGATTTTAGAGGTAGGGATGGCATGAACGTGGGTCCGATGGGTAATGTGGACCAGAGACCTCGCGATCCGCCGCCTATGGACGTGAGGATGGATGGGCCTAACACGAGGGGTCGGGGCGGGGACATGGAAGCGCATGAAATGCGAGGTAGAGGCCCAAACAGGGATTCTTTCAGACCCGGAGAAGAGTCCAACTTCAACATGAGGAGGCAGTTTGAAGGAACGATACAAGACAAGCTAAATCAATCTAATTTTGGCGGTAGGAATTCTCCGAACATGGAAGGGAGAGGTATGCCATCGCGGGAGCAAAACAACAGGTTCATGGATATGAGAGACAGGGACATGAGAGACAGGGATATGTTCCACGGAGACATGCCGAGGTTCTACAATCAAAACATGGATGGCAGAAGATCCTTTCCCATGGACCGGATGGAGAGGAATGATGGCTTTAGGGACATGCGTGATAGGCCTCGGGATGACACTGACGGTCGCCTGGACATGTCCTCACGCGAGAGGAGGATGATGGCGGAGTGCGATAGAAGAGGGGGGCCTCCCTTCCAGTCTAGAGGAGGGTTTGATTCAGATATGGACTTCAGAAGTCGTCCCGGGCCGCCAAATGACTTTCGGGGTAGGGATCGATCTCCCATGCGCTTTGGGAACAATAATGATCGTTCATTAGACAGATCAGGGTCAGACATGCCCCCGGATGGTGGTAACCCTCAACGACGGGGTTTAATGGGTCCAGAAGATTCACGTGGAGAGGGGGAGTTTTTGGATGGATCACTAATGGACTACAGAAGTGGTGAAGAAATGACTCTTGCTGAAGAATGGAAGAACCGTAACAAGCAGAAAACCAACCAACCATCATTTTCAAATACAAGTAAAGGACTAGAAGGCTTAGCAGACAAAAGTGGACCTTTAGGTTTTGGCAGAGATGGAATTTTGCCAGATCCGTCACCATTTAAAGGCCGGGATAGGCCATTGGTGGAATTCCCTGGAAAAGACATGGGCTTCCCACGTGGTGGCCCCTTTGGTGCTATGGGTCTCCCAGTAGTTGGCAGCAAACCACCAGGCAACCTTCCTTTCCCAGGAATGAGTCAACCTCAGGGCCCACTCGCTGTCGAGAACAAGAGTAAACCATGGCTTGGCATGAAAGATCCCAAGCAGACTCAAAGTACATCAAGCCTTCTTCAAAGGCCCAATTACAATCCAGAGAAAAATCTGCCACCTCAGGGTTTTAAGGGGCCGAGTGATTGTTTCGCCGGACCAAATATCACACCACATAATCAAGGACCGGAGGGGAACAAGATTGCGACGGATCGTGAATTCCACAGTAGCGCCCCAGTACAGGGCAGAGACCAAGACTACAGGGACATTGATTACAGAACAGGGCCTACAAGGGCCTTTGATTTCAAACCCGAGGACTTTCAAAGACCTGATAAACTTCTGAAAGAGTCTAAACCCACCCCTCCTACAAAGTTTAGTGACTCTGGCTCTCAGGTCAGTAGAAATGTGTTTTACCATTGGTTTTGTGTTATCAAAGTTGGCTAATCGTTGCAAATTAAGACATTTCTGCCTGTCTAATCTATTGTCACCAAAATGTGTGCGGAAAGGATCAAGATTACCGGAGTGCATCAGTGGAGGACAAAGTTTCCAATACGATATCTATTGTTGGCATCCCAAAGACTGCCACAATGGAGCAGGTAAGATTAGATTTTGTGTTGCACGCACATAAATGCCACAATGTCTTTGTTCGTATTAAAATACTCAACTAATTAATACTATTGCAGATTCTTGGTGCTTTTGCTGTCGGCGATGCAGTGTCAATGCAGGGGATGAAAATAAAAAGTGTCGTTCCAGGTGAGAAATAAGTTGCTGTGTGGAACTGTTTTTGCTTTGGGCAAACGAGCGCCCCATTGTGCCACGATATATTTCGCCAATACGATACTCGAACCCTTCGCATTCCTCTTTTCGAAAGCTTCTTTGCTGCTTTTTTTTCTCTTGGTCTTGGTGTTAAGTTCCTTCGATTGTACGACAGTGGGTATTGTGTTGTAACAGTCACTTCTTTCATTTCTGAGAATGAAGTGTGCCATTGTCAGCCGTCTCAGAGATTTCCTCAACATCGCACCAATGTAAAACATACTTGATGTCAAGTCACCAAAAGTTCTATCACAAGTGGTTCACTACATCATGTTTTGCATGAATCACATGGTTGGCTAACGAGAGAGGGTGGTCACCATCAGCGAAAGTCAAGTAGATTACTTTAATAGTCCTTCTCATTGTTTTATGGGTCCCTGATCTAGTTTCCCATTTTGCGATTTAATATAGTTTATTTTATTGTATTGTTAAAAAAAATGGAAGTTGACTCACCCTTCTGTTAAGATCAAATTTCTTAAGAGATCGGATACGTGAACAATATCTTCATTAAGAAAAAAAGAACAGATAGATTTAACATCCGGCAACACTTTCAAGCTCTTGTGCCAAAGTCTTTGTCTGCTGGGCTACCATATGTTGGCCGTAGCTTGGTTTGGGATATCTGTCTGCAAAGGCTCGGCTATCATGCATCTTGTCATCGTTAAGTCAGATGTGCAGTGAACACTCAAATGACAGAAGAGAGAAAAACTAAATGAAAATTACACTGAAAATCTGTGTCATTGAAGGTAAACATTTTTGAGAAACATGCTCACTGTTCTCGATCCATTCACAACGTGCTGTTTTATTTTATGTTTTACCGCGTGACTGTCCTTACTGGCTTTGACTAACAAAAACCCATCTGTATTTCAAATGCTGTCCCCAGGTTACAGCTACGATACGGCCTATGTGGAGTTTTTAAACCTCGAGGATGCAGTCCGCTTCATGGAGTCGAACAAGGTGGCCCATCCTCGTCACTACGAAGGCCCTCTCTCCCAACAGGATTTTGGGGGGTTGAGAAGGCTTTTAGTAGAACGGGGGGGAGGGGGTGATGGGGTCCTGTCAAAGGGGTGGCTTAAATTTACTGTTGTCATTTGACAGCAATATTTAGGGATTTACCTTTTTAGCAGCCCCATGTAACAAAGAAGCAACTGGCAATTACATGTAATAGTTAAGGTTAATGGGATTCTACAAAATGAGTTTTCTGTTTTACATTGTATGGGACTGGGATATTATATACGCCTATCGCTTATATACACAAGTTTATCATTTCATTGCCTAAACTTCAAGCCAGTTTCAAACTAGGATGGATCAATCATGCGACAAAATTTATTCAGAAAATGGTTTAAATTAAATCAATCAACCATCTTGTATGGTCCTCCTCTTTTGAATGATTCATGATAATGTGGCTTGACAGCACTGTCCCAGATATATGAAGATAACCTTTTTCAGGACAACTGTCAAAAGATCTCTTTGGCACACATCATTTCAGTAGAATGTCACACTTCGATATGCTGCGGCAGCATTTTATGATTTAATTGCAAAAGTTATATTTTACGACTGGTTGGCTAACTTGACGTTTGTAAGCACCAACCTATTCAAAGGGAAGTGGTGGATTAAAAGGTAACGAGTTCTTGTCTGAATGTAAAGTCTTTTTCACATGATCCCACATCCTTCCTGTCATGCTTCAAAAGTCCTCGATTCCCTGATGGGACTTCTGCTTAACTTCCAGCATCTGATCTGTCGTTGACAAAATTCCTTTGCCTTTCTGGGCTTCTTTCTCGTGGCCAGAGACTGTTTTCCTGAACGTGATGGTCTTGATGTCTCTCTCTCCATCATCATTGATTCTTGATTCTAAACCTTCTAGAATCTGCAGTCTTTCGACTGCTCTGCTTTGTGTGGGTGGGTGTTTTATGCATCTGGTCATCATCTTGGACATGATCCCACAGCGGCTTCATGTTGGTCATATGTAACTGAAAGTAGAGTGGCTGTACATTTGTTATTCATTAGAGTTCTGTTCAGTTATTGATGGATTATGGGAACACTGATTTATTTCTGCTTTGATATTTTTGTAAGTTGAACAAAGATTCAAAGCCCACAACTTTGGCAGCATGTGGAGTTTTCAGAGTATTATCTTAATGTGAACCCTCAATACAAATATGAACATAAGTTTGAGGGAAGCCTGAAAATGGCAGTCCTTCACATTGGCGCCATCTTGACTGGGAATTCCGCGTTGAGCCATATTGGCGCCATCTTGAGCCATATTGGCACCATCTTGACTGGGCAGTCCACTTTGAGTCATATTGATCCCCAGGATATTAAATTGAATGTCATGTGGACACAGGGCTATATAATGTGGTTTGTCCTTTCAAAATACATCGTATATGCATGGGTTGGTCTTTTATTGCTAAGCTGTCAACTTAAAAAGAGCTTTATGTTTAAGTTTATACACATTTTATTGATTTGGATTTAGTATTGACTGGATCAATGCCTGGATACGTATTATAGTATTGTCTCCGGTTCTTTTAGTAAAATCACATGTAACGTTTAATGTCCATTTACATTGTCGAAGATAATATACATTTATGTATGTGGTCTGGTATGACCCATATTTGGGTGCAATTGACTGCAATCTCTATCTTGCTGGTGGCATAAGCGGTCTACAAGGGATACATTTTTGGTGTTTAAGCAGGTCAATCCTATTCAACACCCATTGTTTCTCTTTCGTATTTCCTTGCAAAGACTTTGACTCTGATATGTTCTCTGATATATGTTCTGAATGGGGAAAGGAAATGACCTACAAGTAATCCTGAACCTTATGGAACCTAGCCTTGTTAAACAACCACATATGGTTGTCTTTTTCCCCCTTTTTTAAATTAATGAAGGGATGGTGGGTGGTGGGGCTTAGTTGCATGTTGGGTACTCTGCGTAGTGATGTAGGTGTGAGGCACTTGTAGTTGTCCAGTGAGTGAGCTTGTTTTCCCTCATTTCAGGGTTCCCTCAAAGTCGGCCATAAAACAGCTACCATGAAATACGTCCAACCAGAAAAGAATCCCTTTGCTCTCGTAAGTTTTAAATCCTTTCAAATAGCCACAAACAAATCGTTTTTTTACCCCCTAAAGCATTCAAGTCCAGAAACTGTTGGATGAGTGATGACATCATCCTCTCCCACTTGGAACAGGAATCGACTCCCGCCGCACCCCAGGCGCCGAAGCCCCTGCAGCCCATCCCAGACGGGGCGGCCACGGACGTGCCAAAGCCCGGTCTGAATGGCTCCAAGGTGGCCGGCCTGCCGGAGCCCCCGCAGCCCGCGGCGGTCCAGTGGCAGCGCAGCTCGGACATGACCCCGGAGGCCTGGCAGCAGCAGGTGGACCAGCAGCAACAGCAGCAGCAGCAGCAGGACAGCCAGCAGCAGGCTGAGCCCTGGGCCAACCGCAACCCTCCCCGCCAGGGGCCGCACAACACTGATCCCATCTTCAAAGAGAGCAAGAGTATGTACTGCAGTGGCTTCCAATGTTCCCCTCTTTCATTACAAGCAAGGACTATTCATTATATGCATGGTGTGCAGCATTTCAGGCAACCGTAGTCACCCATTGTGAAGTATAGGGCCAGGATTTTCATGACTGTGCACGTTGCCTAAAGTCCTAATCCTTATTGGCAAGCCTGCAGTATCCATTAGGGCTGAACAATTAATCAAAATATTATATATGGAATTTGGAAAACAGCCAAGTGAAAAGTCAATATTGCAAGAGCTGCAATTTTTTTTGATGAGGGTAAAATGTGTAAATGTAAATTCATAACACTGTTTAAGTACTGTAGTGTTGCAGAGATGCCCTGGCCTACACATTATACCCCCCAGATGTAAGAAAACAATACAATACAGGATTTGTATGTTTTTCAGGTAAATTGAAATGTGATTGCTAAAAGTATCTTTCTCACTAATGTTAAATCATATCCCAATATCGGTCAGAATAATTGCCTGATTTTATTGTTGGCCCCTTTTTTCATACGTGCTAAGGGGATACCTCTGTTTGCCAAGGGGATATCTCTGCTTGTGAAAGGTGGTACCTCTGCTAGCTAAGAGGGCACCTCTGCAGCATTTCAACCCATGCCGACTCCCCCCTCTGCTGCTTCAGACAGTAATTGAACACGTCCATGCCTTCCTCTCGTTTCCCTGAAGCCATGATCATTAAGAACGTGAAGCCCACCACCACAGTGGAGACCATCCTGAAGTCCTTGGACCCCTTTGCCTATCTGGATGAGAAGAACGTCCGTCTGGTCAAGGGCAAGACGCCGGGTGCCAAATGTTTCTGCTTTGTTGACATGGACTCCCACGAGGTATTGGACAACTTCTAGAGGCATTCCTGCATATGGGGGGGGTCTCAGGGTCCTAGACATCTTGATTGACACTTGGCCCCCCGAAAGCCTCAAAAGCAACATATTGGGGTCTCTGGAAAAATCTTAAAAAAATTATTTTGTCCCGCAATTCTCACAAAAAATGTCTTTAAGAGCTCGCCATGTCATTATTCAAATGAGTCTTGCGTTTTGCAGCAAGTGACGCGTCTCGTGGAGCTCCTGTCTAAACCCCGCCCCCTCTCCATCGACGGCGTCAGAGTTTACGCCGAGGTGGCGAAACCGCTCAAGAACCAGAAGTAAGTGACCCATGCCTGCCAGAGTGGTGTTTAAACTACGGCGTTCATGGGTACGGGCCGCTGATCAAAATCTCTGTTTCTTGCTCTTCTCAAGTTTCAGACGAGATGATAAGCCAGAGACCTCTCTCTTGGGCTACCCCCCTCCTGACGCCAATATGACAGCGGTAGGTTTATCATGGTTTTTTTGTACAGATGTTTTTAAAAGCAGTGAATTGAGAGGGGGTGATGTTCACGTGGGTCCTTCTGTATATTCATATTGGTTTACTTATCTCTAATTCCAGCAGCAACAACAGTTCTTGCAGACGCTGCACTTCCCGCAGTCGTTGCCTCCACTGCCGGTCGGCGGTGGGGTACAAGGTGAGTTATCCTCCTGGAGACTCACACATTCGCCTTTCACCTCCCGCTATACCAGCGACCCGCTATACTACCCTCCCGCTATACCAGCGACCCGCTATACTAGCCTCCCGCTATACCAGCGACCCGCTATACTAGCCTCCCGCTATACCAGCGATCCGCTATACTAGCCTCCCGCTATACCAGCGACCCGCTATACTAGCCTCCCGCTATACCAGCGACCCGCTATACTAGCCTCCCGCTATACCAGCGACCCGCTATACTAGCCTCCCGCTATACCAGCGATCCGCTATACTAGCCTCCCGCTATACCAGCGACCCGCTATACTAGCCTCCCACTATACCAGCGACCCGCTATACTAGCCTCCCGCTATACCAGCGACCCGCTATACTAGCCTCCCGCTATACCAGCGATCCGCTACACTAGCCTCCCGCTATACCAGCCACCCACTATAGCAGTGACCCGCTATACCAGCCTCCCGCTATAGCAGCGACCCACTATACCAGCCTCCCGCTATACCAGCAACCCGCTATACTAGCCTCTTGCTATATTTTACTGCATGCTGAGTGAGCCCAGTTTGCTCACATATTGTTTGTTTTTGAATGTACACGTAGATGCACAATAATGAGGGGAAAAACGTAACTTAAAACATGGTTCCCCCTTTTTTTAGTTCCAGGAAATGTGATGGCTGGCGGTCTCCTTCCCTTGGTGCCAACAGACTCCGGTTATAACCAGGTAGCGCAGTGTGTCAACATGCAGGCCTCTAAGCCCAGCGGTAGCGATGGCAGCTGAGGTTTATACCCGTGTTTGCGTTTCATTCAACAGGCGCTGGGCTATGGTGGGACCCCAGCGCTGGAGACCCCATACCAGACTGCTGGCCTCCAGGCTGCTGGGCTCCAGGCTGCTGGCCTCCAGGCTGCCGGCCTCCAGGCTGCTGGTCTCCAGGCTGCCGGCCACCAGGCTGCCGGCCTCCAGGCTGCCCCAGCACCAGCTACAGCGGATGGCCTAGAGGCCTATGTTTATGGTACACTGCTTTTTAGGACTTATTTGTATCACTGCATAAGTGCATTACATAATCTATGTTGTAATTCGGGCTGTAGACTAAATGTCAACACTAGTCAATTCGACTCGTCATTCATAGAGCCCTGAGTGGACTTGAATACGGTTGTTTAAAATTCATGTTTAAAATGCATTTAATAACTGAATTAAACAGGACATGGAGGCTTAAGATAAAGAAATGTCCTTGCATATTAAAATTATTCCTGCTCTTTTTTTTTCCCGCCACGAGTCATCAACAATTGAAACAATCAATTGAACAACACAGGTCGTTCAACACACGGGTCTATTTGTAATTTATTCATAAACATAATGTACAATTAATGTCCAAAATCTGTTTCCCCTTTTTTTTTTTTCCCCCTTAGGATCTGAAACTCCGGATGTGTCTAATTACCTCTATGATGCAACCTCAGGATTCTACTATGATCCTGAGACCACACTCTACTACGACCCTGGCTCCAGGGTAGGCAGACGCTTAGTCCAACTCCATAGGATCACATGATCTGCACCTAACTAAATGTCTTGTATGTCGAACTGTCAGGAGAAGGCATGGCAGCTCAAGGCTACAGATAATTTTTCCAGACACTACCAAATGTGATGGATTGTTATCGGGCATAATTTCGCGTACCCATTTCTCAAAACCGTATGTTTTCTTTCCGTTCTGTGTTTTTTGGGTCCCCAGTATTTCTACAACGCCCAGACGCAGGAGTACCTGTACTGGGACGCCAACACCAAGACCTACATCCCAGTGCCGGGCGGGGCGTCGTCCACCGAGCCCCAGTCCGTCGCCATGACGGCCGAGGTCCAGGCCATCCTGTCCAACCCGGCCGCCGACGCTCCCCTGGAGATGAAGAAGCAGTCCGAGCAGGACCCCGCCCAGCCCGAGGTGCCCGCCTCCGAGTCCTCCCCGGCCCCGGTGGTGGCGGCGGGGGCAGCGGCGGCAGAGGTAGCGGGCACCAGCCCCACGCTCACCCCCGAGGAGGAGTCTGCCAGGAGGGAGAAGGACGGCAAGGAGGAGAAGCCCCGGAGTCTGGCCGCTGTCAAGGTACGCAATACGTGGTTTGTTGCGTTGGTGTTTTTCCGCTAGATGTGTGTTGACGATACAGACCCGTTGCTGACGGCCTCAAGCCTGTTCCCCTCAGATCATGAAGGACATGGAGCGCTGGGCCAAGATCCAGAACCGCCAGAAAGACAGCGTCCGCGCAGCCTCACCCGTGCTGCGCATCGGTGGTCACGACGACAGGAGGACTTCCAAGGCAGCCGACGCTGGCTTCGCCGTCTTCGAGAGGAAGGTTAGGAACACCACACACACACACACACATTATAATCTTCACATCACATTAACAATGTTAACCAAGGCTTTGTTTCATCGTCTCCCTCAGGGCTCTGCTGGAGACGATCTCTTCAAGAAGCCCCTCGCACCGGCAAAGAAAGATGAGAAACAGAAGGTGAGTCATGTCCCCACGTATTGCGTTCCCTCATGCTTGCAATTATGCTCGTTTTGTTGACTCATTGTAATCGGAAATGGCAGCAAAGCATCGTAACCCAACACCTCTGACTGAGCTCTTTTTTTTTTTGACGACTGCTTAGTTGCCGTTTTCTTTTCTCGCCTCCTCAGCGGCCGATGGGCTCCCTGGGTCTGCTGGCGTCCGACTACGGAGCCGGCAGCGACGAGGAGGTGGAGGAGGAGAAGACGACGGAGGCTCCCAGGGCCACAAAAGGCCCGTCTGAGGACAAGGAGGACAAGCTGACGGACTGGAAGAAGCTGGCCTGCCTGCTGTGCAGGAGACAGTTCCCCAACAAGGACGCGCTGATCCGCCACCAGCAGCTCTCCGACCTCCACAAGGTACATGTGTTGACTGGCTCTGTTTTTTGTAAAAAGGCCCCCGGTGTGAGGGTGATTAGCCATTACAAGCCGTTTCAAACATGTCATGTGACAACCCTCTAGTGACATCACAAGTGGGAGTATCCACCCAGATGTACTGTATGACTAAATCAGTCTACCGGCCTACCCAGTGGACTGTACAAACTGGGAGGCTTATCTAGCCATCATACATCTGTGTGGACACTCCCACTTGTCACTAGAGGGTAGTCACGTGATGATTTGGAAAAAAAATTGCAATGACTAATCACACTCACACTTGGTGGCAAAATAATATATCATTCCAATGCGGTTTTGCATCACGTTCAGACACCCTAGCTTAGTCTGCATTGGAACCGATAACTGATTTGAATGAACCTGTATACCCCCCCCCACACACACACACAGCAAAATATGGAAATCCATCTCAAGATAAAGCGGTCCAAGAAGGAGCTGGAAGCACTGGAGAATCAGGAGAAGGAGGTGAGTGTTGAGGAATGTGAAACGCATGAACCCACAAGGATGATGTGAGAAGACGGCTGTACCCTCTGTTGAGTGGTGGTGGTGGTAACGCTGCTTTCTGCCCCTGCCCCTCTGTAGCTGAGTTCCAGGGAGACGGTGCGCTCGCCAGAGCCTCAGAAGAGGAAACACCAACACCAGCAACACCACAGCACCTGGGCTGGAGGCTCCAGGTGGGTTACAGCACCTCCTTTGTTTTAGTACCACCTGGTGGGATGTTGATTATCCATGTCTCAATCCTCTAGTGACCTCAAATCAGGGCCTAGCTTCTAGCTTGTACTTCATGCTCTATTATTTGACCCGTTTCTTACAGGGAAACGCACAAAGGCAGCGAGAGGCCCGGTTTAGGCTCCGAACCCGTAGAGGTAAGCAACGATGCAACGCCCGCGTCTTAAAACCAGTTTTTCCACACACCTCACTTTTCAGGCCAAATGTAAAATCAAAGGTTCACAAATGCGTCTCTCGTTCTCCAGAAGAAGAAGAAGTCGTCATCATCGACGGTGTGGGACCAGGCAACCTACAAGCAAGCGGTGCGCAAGGCCATGTTTGCCCGTTTCAAGGAGCTGGACTGACCCGACTTATGACTGTCAGACAAGGGTGGGGGTGGGGGGGGGGGGGGGGTAGAATAAACCCCCCCCCCACCACCACAATTGTGTTTGGTGCCTCTCTGCCTTGGCCCTTTATTGAGGAATGACTGTATGTAATGATATCATGTGGAATACACTGTGGTTCACAGTAAGCCACATTTCACACTAACACTACTGTGCTGACTGAGGTGACTGGAGCGGCGAGCTCATCGATCCGGTTTGTTTTTTAAGACACTTTTATGAAAGTGCATCAATTCTCATTACTTTTTGTTTCCCCCCCTCCCCTATTATGGATGGCTGATATTTGGTGTCCTAATAAGTGTCCAGAGTACCCTTACTACACATGTATTTTATTTTAATAGTTTTACATGCGTCTTTTAATTTAGAGTTATCTGTACACAATTTTAAGTAATAAAATGTCCATGTGATCAACAGCACTTTCCTGTTGGGACGTTCAACAACTGTCAACCTTCTCTGCTGTAAATATGGTTTCCAACTGTTCTCAGTCGGTTCATAATCCATAATCCATGTTTTACTTTGTGATGCAGCGTTTTTCCTCTAGATGGCGGCAGAATATTTCTCTACATTTTGTTATAACAGGACTTGAACCGGCTGTCAAAGAGGTGGTTCACTTCATATAGGCTATATTGAACTCCATGTTGGGTCTATTTGTCAGAATGCCATTCTATTTAAAAGACTACATGTATAAGACACTTGAAATTGGCATTTTTTTTGTACTCCAGATGGGCATTTGGCCCAAAATAACTTGGTGGGTATAACATGCGTTGGAAATGAGCGACTGGTAAACTCCTTGTCCCTCACCCCTGGGTGCAATGGAAGTAGGCTTAGTAGGCCTATTTTATGACTCTTATAGGGACTCAAAAGTACTTCTGAACCTCAAGTAGGCCTAAATGAATCGTAACATGACGAAATTCGTCGCACACGTCATAAGTTAATTGCCATGTTTTGGGAACATTAATCATTTTAAGTAAATTAATGAAAAACTAGTGAAAAAAAGTGCCATAGTACATGCCACTTCACACCTCCCGTATGGCCATTCATATTCTGTCACGTGTGTAACAACACATGGTTTACCTAGCGACGGTGTCTGCGGTCTGGAGGGGAGAGACTGACGAGAGTTGTGGCAACCAACATATAAGCACAACAACACCACAGGTTCAGAGGAGGGTTAACGTGGCAACGCACTTGCTACAGCTGTTGCCTCGCCCAAGGTTTCGTTCCAAAAAATCAGCCAGTTCCCATTCAACAGTCCGTTTGATGTTCACTAATGGAGACTCGGAGAAGTGCACACGCAATGAAGCTCATAGCCAAGTGTTTGCTTATGTCCAGGAACAGATGCAGAACAGTCACAACACTTGAGAGTATGCCGGGGAGGAGGGGAGAAGAAGCCATTAGGGGCCAAACTGGTCAAACATCATTTGTCACGCCATGCCGGATTAAGACACACTCCATCACTGGTAACCTGCGGTAGTCAGACATGTCACGATTCACTGACTTTCAGAGTGATCCTTTCCTGAATTTGACCAAAAAAAAAAGAGGGTATCTGCAAGTCAGCCTACAAACCAGCTAGGCTACAGCCAGACTGAGCCAACCTGACGTCATTTGAGTTTGAACCGTGTTTGCCTTTTTGACCTCCTTTTCTCTGGGATATGTAAGCCTATCCCAGTTAGACCCCCTTGTTAATCATGTGTTAAAAGGTTCACCATCGCTTACATGCAAGCTTAGAGCGCACTGCACAATGTTACATGCTCCAACCCTCCAGTGACAAGAGACAAATACATTTCATACATCTACATGTAAGGCCCTCACACACACATACAGTATATATACACTGTCATATACTGTTATCTTATTTGTATATCCCATGTAATCATGGGTATTCCTACAAGGTAATCACATTAGGACTTTGAAGGCAATTTGCTCCTCACTACAGTTTCCCTCCCAGCATATAATGAACCCAAACATTCCCTGAAATGAAACACATAGGCCTACATGATCATAGATGACAAGCCATTTGGGGTCTTCAAATGGCTTTCTGTCTAAATCTAAATCCATAGGTTTAACTTTCCCAAGGTGATTCTGTGTTTGTTCAGGATGTCGGCTCTCCCCCCTGCTGGCTTGAAAATACTCACATTCAGTGTGTAATTTGCTGTAGCCCGTGGCACTGATCAAATGAATACATTCTCTAGAATGCATTTCTTGTGCAAAAAAACATTCAGGCCTTTGGCATGACTATCTGTGTATTTGCATATAGATTGAGTATTTATCGTGCAGATCAACGTGGTGTTAGCTTTCGCACACTTCATTGACTTTGCCTTTGTGAGAGTTTCCCAAAACAATACATAGGTGGTGGAATCACTGAAAGAGAGAGAGCAGTGATATGCTAATTTCTGACCACAACCTTCACGTGTAGTAATCACACAGAAACGGTTGTTTGCTAATCCCAACACGACAAGAACCCATCCGTTGTGTGATCAACGAGGCTTACAGTGTTGAACAGTGACCGGTGCCATGCAAATCTTATGAGCAACATGCACTCTTTGTAACGCCCCCCCCCCTGCCCGAAATTAGCATTTTGATGCATGCAGACGTCTCAATTGAAGCCAGCAGGTTGTGCATCAGAAGGGAATCATAATCTCCTTTTCCCCTTTTCACTGGAGGGCTTTTCTATTATATTTTATTTCCCTGTTCCACATTGCCTGTCCTTCCTCCTTCACGAGTGCACTGACCTCAGGCCTCGTCTCCCCAGGTGACAGATGTCATCATCATTAACCCGTCCAACTAGACCCAGACACCGGCGCCGCGACAACGTGGAGATGAGCATCAGGGTGTCAGGGTGGTCTCCAAATAGGATGAAGGCCAAGGGGGTGGGGGCGGGGGGGTGGGGGGAGACAACGCAGATATCTGTGTTTTGTTATCCACGGCACGTGCCCTCCTTCAACATGCCCGATCTGCAGCGGGGGGCCCGGGGGGAGGCGGGGTGGAGGAGGGGGGTGACAGGACGCCAGGACCAGGGGAGCCAATTACGGGTAGACGTTGGGCGAGGAGACAGGGGGCACCAGCCTAGGGACGGATCTTCCAGACGTGCAAGGTATGCTGTCAATCTAACCCAGAGAGGGAGGGGGAGGGGGAGAGAGACTGAGAGAGAGAGAGAGAGACAGAGAGAGAGAGAGAGAGAGAGAGAGAGAGAGCGCAGGAGAGATACGGCTTGTTTTGTTTCTGGCCGGGGATACGGTGGGATATTTAAAATTGAGACCCAGACGCCAGATTGTGATTAGTAATTGCTGCATTGTAATGGTGGACTGCGGGCCAATCCTAATGGCACGAGAGATGGTTTATGAACGTTTCGAACCTTCACGTTGACTATAAACGCAGAGAAACACAACCCCTTCTCAGAAACGGTTCAACCGTCACCGATGTTTCTTGACGTGTCACAAATTGTCCTGACAGATGCGTGTTATTGAATACGCCGTGGATTACTTTACAATATCAACTACATATAACAAAGTTAGATGTGAAATAAATATACAAGTGTCTCAGAGCCCTCGGCTTGTCTCATCTGACAAATGATCAAATGTAGGCCACATGTGTAATGGCGCGCCTCAAAGAGGATCCATGTGTTTGTGGCGGCTCCGAGCCAGTTTAAGGGACTAGTCCATCAACAGGGCGGGAACAAAATAATACAATTATGATTTTCTGAGCAGTTTCAAACCAAGAGAGCTCACCCCTTCAAGTTATGAACTCCACCTGCTATCCATTGTTCATCGAGGTAGAAGATCGTCTTGGAAATATCCCTGCACTTCTGTCAAGCCTGGAACACACTTCAGGGCACAGTTTATGTTTGGAAAACGTACAACAATGTCTGCAGCATAACGGATTCCGCTGTCCGGCCCCGTCGGCAAGATCGTGAGAGACATTGGAAACATTTGGGGGGGATGTCATTCTCTGGAGTTCACTCTTTTCTTTCTTTCTTTCTTTATTTAGTTCCTTCCTTCTCTCTGTATTAACATTATTTTACGACAGACTTTTTTCCTCATGTTTATTACGATTCTTCTGTGAAATTGTCACCCGTGGGATTCTTTTGCTAGAAAGTCTGAGACATCATCATGGTGTCTTTAAAACGCCTGTCTTGTCCAGCGATGTGTGGTTGTGTGTATGTCTGTGTGTGTGTGTGCGTCTGTGTGTGTGTGTGTGTGTGTGTGTGTGTGTGTGTGTGTGTTCTGTAACAGCACATCCCAGCAGAACGACACACATCTGACCACCAATCGCCAGCGCCTTCGCTCCACCACACATTGTTGGGATTAGGCCGTGTCATCCTGTATTTGGCGCGGCGTCTTGTTGATTTATCCAGCGCACCGGACCTCTGGCCTGAGTCACGGCACACAGCGTGGTCCCCCCCCCCCACCCCACACACACACTCCTTGTACCTGTTCCCAGTTTCTGCTCCATCGTTCACCGTCAGCCCCGGGGATGAAGCGTGGCCAATGTTTCCCAGTTGCTTTTTAAACACTATACTGTGTCATTTGTCTCATATCATGTCTGTTTTACTGCCTATTTAGGAGGCTTTTGCTATTCTCTCCCCAAAGCATTTGAAAAAGATTCAACACATGTGTTGTAATTTGAAGGCGTCCACATCAACTTGCCAGAAAGAAAAGAAAAATATATATACACTGTTCAGCATAAAAAAAGTACTGTTTCCAACACTGTTCCTTCTAATATTGATCATCTTTAGACGCATCCTCTGGAACTCCCCTCTCACCCGACGAGTTCTTGCAGGGATAAATGCAGGTTTAGGGTGACTGGTCAGATCATTATTATTCCATTGATATAATTGTTTCCTTACAGTGTCTTAGTGTCTTCCTGATGTTGTAACTTGAGAAACAGCCTGCCCCGTAGGGTTGCCTATATGGTCACCAAGTGGAAGCACTTGCAAAATTGTCATCCTGGTATATTATTAATGGTTTCCTTAAATTTTTAATGTCATTTAGGATCGAATGGGGACGTGGGACCGGCATCACATGGGGCTCAGAAAAAAAAGGAGGTAGATTGTGATGAGCAGATGTCTTGAGCAACGGCAGTCTAGAAATACAGTACTTACACATCCTGAACCTGTACAGGGGACACTGGATTGATGAAAAAGTAGTGATGTTAAAACATAAATCTAGAAACAAACACATGGCATTCCGCGGACGCCTTTATCGGAAGCCTCTGGCAAACCGTGAGTGCATAATTCTCCTTGCAGGGATGGCAGTGGGAGTGCCTTACTCCACCAGTTGAGCTAAACTCTGGTTAAGCATTTCTCTTTGCAGAGCTCGGATGTCTATTGTGTGATAATGACTCGCTTAAATGAAAGTGCTGACATTGTTGGTGGATATTAATTGTGAAACGATTAATAATAAGAGGTAGTACTGCATCATTTCTAAGTTATATACTTACAGTTGGAGGGTGCGTTGAGATGAAAGCATCTGTTAAATTACTAAATAGTAGCCCTAATGGGGGGACGGCGTGATGCAATGGCTATGATGTCATTGCCCCCTAATATAAGTGTCGTTTTTCAGATGTCACTATTCCATAATTTGTATGAAGGTAATTACAACATAACTAACACTATCTAATTACCCTATATTACATTGTTAGGTCAAGTCAAACTAGTTTTCTGTACGCAGCTTTTCTTCTGTGCGCCAACAGCGTCTCAAAGTGCTTCACGCGAAGCAATTAAAACCCTGGCAAGAGGAATTCCCTCGGTCATTTTCTTTATGTATTCTACGAGCTCCCCCTCCATTATCGCGGCCTTCATGTGGATTTGTATATATTGAACACAAATTAAACCCACATTCTCCACAAAACACTCTAAATACCCGAAGGGACAACAGCAATTACGGCGTTGATATAAATGCCGTCATTCCGACGCATGTCTGAATAATGCAGAAATGTGTGTGTGTGTATGTGTGTGTGTGTGTGTGTGTGTGACTTTGCCTGATGGATTGGACGGAGGGTAAAAGGTATAATTGCGCTGTTAAGTGTTGGTGTTAACATCGTGTTTGGTATTGTCAGTCGGCACCAGTGATAATTGTGGCCTAATGGCGAGTTATAATAAGGCCAGAACTACACGGCGGTGAGGGGGGGTGGGGGTGGGGGGGGGGAATGGACTGAATGACAGGAACATTTATTTCCCATGAATAAAAGAGCCGTTCTCCGACGACTATCATGTCCCTGCTGCATTGTTCCCCCCGTCGCATAACGCTGGGATATAATAAGCCTCACATCGCATCTGTTGCCGGTGCATTGTGTGGTCGCGCAGGCGTCCAACACAAGACGCGTCGACGCCAGCTTCCGGTACGACCTCGTTTGCCGCCGCCTATTCAGCGTCGAGCATTTAATGGCATCTTTCATTCTCCCCCCCCCCGCCGCCCCTCACTCGTATTTACTCCCTCAAAGCGTTTCTGTCAACATATTCATACTTGGTTTTTTGTCATTCTTTATTCCACAGGGATTTTTATTTTTGTGCTTATTCGCTCCTCCGTTGACTTCACTTCATTGTTCCATAGTGCAGCGAGTTAGTTTAATATTTTGTGTTTAGACACCGTGGTAGAACGGATCTCGTCGCGGTTGTCGCAGTTTGAAGTTTCAATCGGAAAAAAAATAAATATGTACAAAAGATATGGAGCAAAATGTGCAAATGTGCATTAAAAGTAACCTGACAGACATTGTTTGTGGAATCAAACAGTGTGAATTTAAAAATAGTCGTGCCTAGCCCAGTCCTTTGAGTACATGGGTCATGAGCACAGGATCTCAGCAGCACAGCACCACATCTGACACTCATTCCTGCAGCATATGTTCTCCATGTTTCTTGGCGTTCTTCTTATTCAGTTCACCATCTACGTCAATCATTTTATCTTTTATCTTGAGATTGGTGATGATTTTATGTTAACTTTGCTATGTACGGTATGTGCAGCATATAGGCCAATACATATACACTGTATGTTACTATTTCTAATGGAACAGGTTGATGAAAGCAAGGCAGAGGTCACCACAGGGGTCATCCTAATGGACCGAGCGGTGCTGAAAGGTACTTACAGCTAGCGAGCTATCTGGCCAGCGAATGCTCTTGTGAGCTAGATAACACAGCTTTGCGGCCATAGCAGCACATTCTTCCAGATCCCCATACCACATAGCACACGGCCGAGGGGGGGGGGGGGGTTCAGTTGATAAGCCCATCAGGACATTATGAGCAGGCAGATAGAGACTCAGCCCACCTCCCCTTCCAGCACCATCTCTTCTGGTTTGGCCTGCAGGGATGTTTTCATGAACAACATCTTTGGGGTCTCCTTGACTTCTTCTTCTTCTTCTTCTTCTTCTTCTGCTTCTTCTTCTTCTTCTTCTTCTTCTTCTTCTTGTTTCTATGCTGTATCATTACTGTAACACAATACCCTGCATTGTAGCCAATTTCAGGCAAGAGAGAAAGGAAAAAGCGATTGCAGAAAATGAATCATTGTCCTGGAGGCAAGGGAGAAGCCAGCATGGCGATGGCATCACCAGCCGGCGTATCCCCACCACCGGCGCCCGCTTCCAGGGATTTACAGGAATCTACCGTGTTGCCGCCTGTATCTTTTCATTTTTCATTAAGACAAATGAAAATGGATACTGGGGGGGGGGGGTGGTTCGAAATGTTAACATTACTGTGCATTGTCTGGGATCAGCACAACTCATCACCCTGGTGGAGGATTAGCAGGTGCTGCTTTCTCCATCAGTGGATCACCTCACAAGTTGAACATGGTGTATGTGTGTGTGAGTGTATGTGTGTGTGTGTCGGTTTGATGCACATTCTCACCCAAGTGGAAAGAAAAAGTATCATTCTCCTCGCACGAGGGTCTTTACCCGTTCCTCTTCCATGTGTTGTTGCAGTTGTTGACATTTTACTTGACTGTCCGCTAAAGCACATGATTGTTTTCTTGGCTGCATGGAGGAACGTCGTACACATTAAATATGTGTACGCGACAATATTCTCAGCAAAGTCAAAAATGTTCTGGCGATAAATATGTTCCATTTCCTATGTTACGTTACTCTGTCCATTTCCAAAACATTGTCACCGTACAGTAAAATGCACAGCGACGGGAGAGAAGACCATGATTAGACCCTCTCAGATACAGCACAGTATACTACTGGTACGGTATCACTACAGAAGACTGCTGATACTGCATCAGTACAGTAGGCTACTGATGACAGCCACGCTACCACACATATTATGATGAATAGAAAATCAATACACAATTTCAGGGCAGTTGTCCTCTGGGAAAGCTAATTTGTAGCAAAGAGTTCTTGTGGCATTGAAGAAGATGCATTGTCCTTGGTGTGATTGCACAGTGATCAGTTACTTTGTTCTCCAGATTCTCTTCGAACCACTGTGGCCACCACCTGCAGCATCTATCACTTCACAGAACCACTCAGAGTAGATTTCAATCGCTGCAATTCTGTGATCAAATCCAAGGAGAATGGATCAAACGACTTGGTCACGTCTTCTGCACACTTAAATACACCAAAACAAAACCAATGTTGTCAGCTTAACCAATCATCCTGTAAGACTCATTCGCATTTATCAATCAGTAAAAGTAAGACTCTTTCTTCATAGAACTGTTTTCACCAAGTCCTTTCTAATGCAACGCAGGCCTGTAGCAAAACACAGATGAGTGTCTTACATTAAGCCTGATTGTAATTTGTAAAAAAGGATTGAAAGACACAAATACAAGCAATATTGGATTCTGTCATGCAGAACTCAGATGACAGCTTAAATAAGATGCTCATGTCTCTGCTCTGTTCCATGGTAATGTAGGCAATATTTCATAATATGTAACCGTGCATCATCATTAATTGCCTTTGTTAATTTAAACAGTTTCTTCAACTATGTTGGCCATGTTCACCACCATTTTCACGCCATGTCGTGTTTAATAGAGGGATCATTTGCACATACGTAGCCTGGCTGCCAATAGGTATTACTGTATATATTACATACAGTTTAGAAAGTTAAAATATTTGGATAATCACTTAGCACGCTCAGTTACACCGTGAGAGGACAAATGCAGACAGAGGCCACCTAGACTTGCTTCGTCATTTAGGACAATACATGCAAACATAGCGGCCATACCGAGGCATGGTATGCATTATCCTGCCACATTTTGTTCTTGTTATTGGAGACGTCCTGAAATGAAACACTTCCACGTCCCTGTCATACGCTCGTGTAATTGCGATTCCCACCCACGCTGCGTGTGGAGCCCAGCAGGCCTCTACCCGACCCGCTCAGCTATGCTGGGGCTCAGATGAACGCTGCTGCCCGAGGGCCCTCACTGCGGCGAGCAAGCTACCAAGTTCTTCACACGGCTGTCCTGGAGACGCCGGCTGTGTGAGAGGAACAGGGGATCGTGATGGGGCATCCATGTCCTGGAATCGTGTGCCGTCACCTGAAAGATAAACTCACTTTACCAAAGGTAGCAGTCATTGAATGATGATTTAGAAATGGTTTAGAAGCAAGAAAAAGTGGAATAATGGGAAGGAATAGAGTGGAAAGCATAGGTAGTCTCAGGTGTGTCGTCTGGGACTTAACAGTATCTGTCTGAGACTTCAAGGAGAGGCCAGAGATGTTGAGAGTTTCAGTGATGGGGCCACAGGAACAAGGTATTGTGGCTTTGTTCTACATGTCGCTGATAAAGAAAACAGCATAAGTAGATTACGATTTGGGATTGGTTTTCTATTCGGAACATCAATATAATGCTAAAATGTATTAGATGTATTAGAGTTACATTATGAGTCTATGGTAGCCCTATCTTTGTTACAATTCAAATAGACAACTCAAGAAAACATTAATCTACGGTGCCTGCATACTTTGACCCACTGAAGAAGTGAATGTCCCCCAGTGTGAATATAATCTTTATCATCATGAAAATCCCCCCTCACCGCCCTCTAATCCCTCCTGACAGGAGAACACCTAGTTTCTACAGCATTTCCATGGAAGAAAATATTTTCGCTGAAGGTCTTAAGAAGTGTAAGTGATGATGCACCAGATGGGGCCCATGGTTCTGCTCAGAAGTGTCAAGGTGCTGAGAGTGTCTTTCAAGTGGTGTCTCTGACTTTGCATCCGTCTGCGGCGTTTTACCTTTGAAATCCCGGGCGGCGTCGGTCTGATTTGCTTTATTCACCACCTATCCGTCTCGCTCCCTCTTTGCGGTGCACACCTACACCCCTGCACTGGTTTCTGCTGTGAAACCTCAAATCAATTCCATATGAAAAGACCAAAAATAAAACAATAAATATACGTGTCAAAAATAAAAGCGTCTTCCAACTCCAAGTTAAACCTGAGCAAGAAGGATAATCTGTGTCCTGCAGGCCAGGATTCCATTAATCACAGATCTTTCAGTGTGTGCATGCATGTGTGTGTGTGTGTGTGTGTGTGTGTATGTGGGTGTGCGTCTGTGTGTGTCTGTGCACGTTTGGCCGTGCACATGCGTACGTGTTACCTGCTTTAGCGTTACCTTGCCGGGCATGCAGCGCAAACCGTGCTGTCGCTGGGACCTGAGTGATGGGTTCAAGAAGGACACAGACTTTAAGGTCAAAGTTCAGCATCGCCGACAACTAGCAGCGGAGCCGACGCCTTTTGCGTCCTCATCATCGGTGAGGTCGGTCGTAGCCGTTCGGACTGTCGGACACCGGCGGTAATTAGTGTGATCATTAGAAAAGTGGGGTGGTTAATGAGCTGTCAGGTGCAGGGCGGTTTCTCCCCTTCTTTCTTCCGGCTGCTTGTGATTCATCATCTAAACGAGAGGCTCATGGACACAAGCAAGGCGTTTTTTTGCAGCATGTGTGGCATGGCTCGTGGCGTAGGATGTAAACAGTAGTATTATCGCAGTAGAGAATATTATACTTTTATTATTTAGACGTACAGGGGTTTATTTTCTTGTACATGATCTACTAGCTGCAAAAAAAACCAACGTTTTTCAGCATTTTTCTCAAAAGAACCTAAACAGTTCTATTTATTGTAATGTGTTTTTTATTTGATTGTAACACTGCCGCTAACTCGGCTCAAAATACAATTTAGGAGTCATAATACGACCCACGGCCAAAACTTCTGCTGATATGAATATCCTCACGTCACATCACATCAGTACTATATCTGTATTTAATATTTGACATTGATATCTCCGTGACACCCACCCAGCCGTACCCCAGTCCGGCAGCTGCATAACCCAGAGGTTACGTCAAGTTCACATCTGCTGTCATATCTTCTTTTCGTGGCTATAGATCGCTTTGAGCGCCGATCAGAAGCGCCGTTATAGCCCATGAGCTCATGAGCCAGGCAGCCATGGGGTTAAGAAACTCAGGAACCAAACCCACGACACCACCCACCCACCCGCCGCGCCCCTCCGTACATCTCAACACGTTCATCACTTTGGCATTAAGGTGAATAAAATAGTTTCAATTACGTAGTGTGCTAGCAATACGTCTACCTCATCTGTCTAAAGTTTAACATTGCTTTCTGCATTTACATTCATATGACTCATATTATATGTATATAGATATATTGTCTGTATTTTTTTTGGAATTAGTATTATTATTCTTGTTGCCGTTGTAGCATTACGGTTCCTGTCTGGGATGAAGAAAAGACATCCTTTCTTAACTTAATGGGCGGAACCCAATCATCTCCGCACAGTTCTAACAGTAGCCAATAGGAGCTGGTCTATGATGACGGGGGCGGGGCCAAGGGAGCAGGGGCGGGGCCATGGGAGCGGGCGCTGTAACCTCTGTGCGGCGGGGAGGCCATGTGGCCAGCATACAACATGTCACCTCGGCAGCTGTTCACACATAAATCACACACGGTAACACGATGAGCGCTCGGCGCGGACGCCAGGACGCCGTGTTTAAGGGGGTAATCAGGGCCAGCCGATGGTCCACCACACACGCACTAACACAAACACACCCCACGAACACACACACACACACACGAACACACACACACATGAACACACTCAAACACACGCGCACACAGCAGGAAATTGTCATGACATCATGTCACGCTTAACCTTTAGACGGCATATTCCTCATCAAAACAAATTTGATTAGACAAAGAACATCTTCTTGTTTGAGATATACTGTTGTCAAACTGGGACTGGGCAATATATCAATGTTATATTGATATTGTGAGAATTTGGAAATCGTAATTTTGTGATCTGGTATCATTCTTGTCTTTTCCCAGTTTTAAAGGCTGCATTACAATAAAGTGATGTCATTTTCTGGACTAGATTGTTCTAGCTGTTCTATTTGCTGTTCTATTTGCCTTTACCCACTTGATCAAAAGTCTATTTTATGTTTGCCTTTCAATTTAATATTGTAGGCTAGGCCTTTATTCATTATTTATGATTATTATATTAATATGATTATGATTATGATTATGATTATTATTATTTCTTATTTCTTCCCAATAATCAAGTTCTTCATAAAATGAGAAAATACTCAATAGTTTTCATTTGTCAAGTATTTCATTCACACAGGAGCATGCAAAAATAGACCTTACCATGTGGTTATTAATAAAGGCTAGACAAAAAAAAAACATGCCACCATGATATACTGTACATCGTTCATCGAGATGTCAAATGACTTATATAGCGATAGGTCAAAGCCATGTGTGTATCAAACCACACATGGCTATCCTGTGTGCTAGCGACGCGGGAACCTTTCCTCCACCGAGTCACGGTGAACTGTCTCCCCGGCGGCGGCGGTGGCGGCGGCGGCGGTGTCGACGTAGCGGAGATGTTTCCAGAGGGCTGGTTGTATAACTGGCTGCTCTCCAGTGAAACCCTAGAAAGTGTCAGCTCTGCAGCTCCGTGTGTGTGTGAGGCGGGAGACACCTCTGAGATGTCCTTGGCATATCAACAGTGCAGTTCAACAATGGTGTTATTTTATATCCTCACCCCCCGACCCCCCCCACACCCACCCCTACTCCCCATCTCAGTCTCAGCGTCAACTTCAATTTCATCTGTCAGGGTCGGTGCAAGAGGAGACCTGCTCCGAGGGGGTGTGGGGGGGGGGGGGTGGAAACGCCCCAGCTTCTGAAATTACTCTACACTTTACAGCAATTTCTATGTCAGTGGTAATTGTGCCGCATCCACCCAATGACCTGTGGCAGGCTTTAATTATCATTAAAAAAATCCCCACCCACCCCCCCCTCCCCTCCCGCCCCCCCTGCGCAATGCTGCCGGAATGATTCTTACCCTGGGGGTTCGAGGCTGTCTGATATCAGACACGGCCGATGATCAAGTAGCTGATTATATGGGCACGGGCAGAGGCCGCTGCTCGCGAGGATCTCAGAGCAGAGGCGCCGATTCTGGGGGGACTATGTGGGGACTACGAGTGGAGATTTCCTGACGTCTGTTTACAACGGAGTACCCTGGTTTACGACGACGGGGGGGCGGGGGGTTTTGGGGTGTGGTGGGTGGTGGTGGCGACGACAGTATGGGATGACTTATTGCTTTAAAACGGAGCCCAGGCAAGCTGTTAATACAATACAGCAGATCTTTTTAGCAGAAATCCTCCCTAAAGGGATAAGCCTAATTTTTCTCCCCCCCCCCCCTTCTGTTACTCAGCGTCATATAAAAAAAATAACATTGTGTGTGGATTGTGTTTCGGCGCGCCGTCTGCGTGCGTCTGGGTGCCAAACACAACACGAGCCGGACTCACCCGCACCGCAGAAGTTCTGGAGTACGAGCGCTCGTGTGGTAGGAGCGTGCACCCCCCCCCCCCCCCCCCGGTACCTCGGGCCTTTGACATCCTCCACGCCATCAATCTCCGCACACATATGACCACAGGTTCTGCCGGAAGCCCCCTGACCAACACCAGTGGTTACTGTTCCCCTGTTCGTCCGTTGGAGTTTAAAGTCTGTCTTTAGGCCCTGCGTAATCTTCGTCGTTTTTTTTTTGTAGACGCGTGTAGATGAGGATGTAGATACGTTGATACAATGTTTTATTATCGTCTTCAATTACTTTTTTTTTATGGTGGATTGGATTGCGAGAGATACGTCTTGTTATATAAGAGCCTTCGGGGGGCCTTAGTCGTGCAAAAATGACGACCTTTTGTTTCCGCATGTGTCTGAACGTGCTTCTAGCAACCTCTCTGCTGATTGGGATAATGACAAAGAAAACAGAAGTACTCTCTGGGGATTTATTTGACAGCAACGTGCACGTCTCTTCCGAGGAGATTCTCCGCCTGCTTCCCATGACGACTTTTAACACTCCGCAATCATGTGCTTTCTTATAAAAAACCTTTTCATGAAAACTCAAAAGTCATGTTGTGTCGGTAAGTGTGTGTGTACAGTATGTATGCTTTAAACCTATGACTACCTTAACAGATAGTCGGGCATAGTCAGGTTGTTCAACTGAATCACGTTAAAAAACGGGGTTTATTTTGATACGTTTGGTTTGCTTATTCATTATTAACCTCTTGACCCCGTGTCCAAGCGCTATGTATGCCATGTGATCCCACTGAGCTGAGGTGTGCTGTGTCAACACAGAGCGTAACCGTGGACGTTGACCCGAGGTGAGCGGCAGATCCTCTGGCAGGAGCAGCGGTACGGGCTGAATAAGAACAATAACAAGGACAATTTTCGATCATGATTTGCAGTTCCCTCCAGATACCAGTTCCTGAAACACGCCCTGTAAGCACAATTTGGTTTTTTTTAATGTGTATTTGAGTTCTATCCAATTATGCATAAATTGTACTTACGCAGAGTTTTCCGACCGTTCTTTAGACAACGTATTCCAAAATAAACCCACTTGCATAACCCACAATCCCGTGGGACGTTCCAACAGGAAGCTTCGATGTAGTCTTTTCTATTTTATTTTAAGTAGACACTGTGTGTGTCTGTGTCAAAGTGATAATAATTGGAAGATACAATCTAAAATCTATTAAAATCAAATCAAATCAAAACTATTTAAGATAAAATCCCTAGATTGTGTTCCTCCTCTATAAACGGGTCCCTGATCAATTGGAAAAAAACAACATTTGACTTAATTTGTGCTGCTGCTTGGTAAATAGCTTCTCATATAAAATATATATAATATATATATAATATATAATATTAAATATATAACATATAATATCAAATATATCAATTGTATTTGTGTTAATGTATTATTGTATTAATATATTATTTTTATTATTATTATTATTCTACACATGTTTTGCTTGAGTATTTGAGGACCTGTCCAATCAACACAGTAGTTGTGAACATTTGGCTTTAGCTCCGCGGGCGTCAACAGCTCCCTGGGGTGCAGGCCCCTGGGGACTCGACCCTGAGGTGACTGCAGCACTTTTCCATCTGATCTCAACACGATCACTCCCAGCACACTTTCACAAACAACACGGAACGGGAAGGCTTCCTGCTATTTTATGGGCCTGCTCGAACTTCAACCCCAACTCACAGCTCTTTTTTTGTGGGGGGGGGGGGATTCTGCTGAAATGAAATGAAGCACATAGGATTTGAACCCGTTGTGTGGACAAGGGGTACCCCCCCTCTACCCACCCCCCCTCTACCCACCCCCCCCCCCCCCCCCCATCCCCGCCTACAGTAAATCTCGCACCTTCAGAAAAGTGTGGAGCTTGGGTCAGCATGTTTCAATGTGACTGTGAAATACATTAAGATGAATGGGTTTATTTAAAGGGGAACCGTCACCCTCAGCTATTTTCTTTATATACGAGAGTACTGCTTCATACGCGTGTCCGCAGTCTGAAAGATCAACTTTTTCCATGAAAAAGTTGGACCACTGGATTCATTGGTCTGGTGTCACATGTGTATGAAGCAGTCGTCTCATGTATTAGAAACCAGCCAATCATGGTGAAATCGAAAGGGAAGAGTTAACACAAAGGAGTTAGGAAAGAACTGGTATTGTGCTGAAATAGGCGTGATAGCGCTGGGGGCAGTAATAACAAAATATATGAAGAAAATAACCTGTGTTTATGGTTTAATCAGCCTTTCCTGCAGAAACAAGTCCCCAAATCATCTTTAAATATTGGTTTCGTCCGGCTAAATACTTCATGCTTGATCATCATCCACATAAAGATTCATCGCCCGTCAAACAGGCACATCTGTATCTCTCATCTTCATCATCTGACAATGAGAAATGCTTTTTCTGGAGACTTTTATTAGAATGTGGGCAATTTCACCGTATAACAAATTGCTGAATGTCAAGGAAGGAATATCAGTGGTGCAGTCCGATTAAAGGCAAGCGATCCTCGCTTAACACAGATAATAAGCCATAAGCAGATATAAGTATATACAGTATATATGTGTTATAAAGTTATAGAATAGAATACCATCATGGTATACTAGGAACGTCATTACATTAGAAAGCCACTATCCCGTACATACCCCTTACCTGCATCCAAATAGCCTTTCCTTTCCATCTTCCTTGATTATGATGTGGCTGAAAAGGACTTTTGGATGAAACTCTGAACCTTAATGGGTCCCCTTGTCTACACTATTGGAAACATCTTGTTTACATTTCTGTCCTCGAGTCTTGGCTCATCCCCTGGCCGTAATGACGCTGGGTCCCCTTATACAATCCAATGGGAACATGGACCAAGGGCAGCTTGATGAAGCGCCTGCTCCCGGGTTGTCCAGGAATTCCTCTGTCACACACATACACACACAAGGGCGGCGGGACTCATCTGGAGCACATCTGGACCTCGTTGGGCCTCTGGCCAGCGGAGGAGGGATGCATGAAGCAGCCATGACCCAGACGGCACAGCAGAGCAACCAGGAGGAAATGAAAGAGACAAAGGTGTGACACCTGAGTGGGCTGGCTTGCCCTCTAGGGGCCAAATCCACATCTAATAGTGCTGGAGCAGTGGAATAATCCAAGAGGGACACAGAGGGACGGATACAGAGCAGGCCTGTGGTGTGATGTGGTCGGATGAAAGCCTGTCCTGATCCTCATTGGGGAAAACAAACAACAAAACCAAACCCTCCACTGAGGAACTAAGGCTTCTGATTCAAAGCATCCTGCAATCTGGCGTCGATGTGTATTCCTGTTCAGAGGAATTCCACAGCCTCTTCCAGTTAGTTTCAGGTCACCCTGTACTTCCCATGTTACAACGTGGAATTCTACGCTTCAGAGGTCAGTCGAAGCATGGCGGGATGGGACCAAGAGAATCAGGATTATTTCATAGACCATAAGGTACACGTGGGACAGCTATTGTGTTCTTTTATGTTGGATATATATTGGCCTGGGGTATCCAATGACCCCCCCCACCCCCACCCCCGAATCCTCGGATTGCATTGAGAAACCAGTATGGGGATGACAGTCCATTATTTTTTACAGCAATAAAAAAAACCTCAATATATTGGTACTGACGGTTCTGTACGAGTACAGTCTGTTTGGGTGTGTTATTGCACAGGACATGTCGTGAAAATAAGCCTATAAGTGCTTTGTCTATGGCCCCAATGCTTCATAGACATAAAAATCGTTTAACTTTAAGATCCCCCACAGACACTCAAAGGAAAGTTTGATGAGAGAAAAGAAAGCAAAATGCAGTTTTCTTTCCTGCAGTTCTTTGCTCAGTTCTCCGGGTGGCACTTTTCTTCCTTCCACTTGGCCGTGTCCTCCAAGTTGTTGCCATGTTGGAGGCTGACAGCGTATTTGACACAAGTCTTGTTCCAACTTCCTCTCAGTCATAACAGACCCCCGGGTACTGAGAGAGGCGGCCATACATCTTAAAGGTTAGCCCGCTAATGAAGCCAACCTTGTCAGAGCAGGAACCCCCCCTTGGGTTTTTTGTTGCAGAGTAATCCACATGCCACTCTTTGAGACTGTTTCTCCTGCTTGTTACGCCAACATTCCCTGCAGGCGGCGCCTCGGTCAGCCCCAGACTAGGACCCAAGCTAATGAGAAATGAGCCACTGCAGTAATAACACACCTGGGGAACGACGCAGGATGGCTGAGCTATAGGGCAGGGGGCGGGTTCACAGAGGGCTTCCACCAAGAAGGACAATCAATTGCATGAAAAGTTCCTGTTTATGTAAAAAAAAGTACTTAGAAATAACATAGAAGAAGAAGATTGGGGAGATTTATGTTAGCGTAAGCCCAATAGCAGAGGGCTGGTCATTTATTTGGCAAAACCATATGGTGACCGCGGTCAAACAGATTCATGGGGTATACAACGAAAAGCCTTTCAGTGACGTCATTCAAACATAGTTTTTGTGTGTGTTCACCAACTCCACGTTAGATAACGAAAAACAACAACAATAAAAATGTTATTTTTTAAAATAGTTTCCCACTGGCGTCCATTGAGGCAAGTCGAGGAGGAAACACTGATGAATTAAAACTCACTCAGTTGTGAAGTGAACCCAAACGAAGGCCCCGAGTGTGAGTCTCTAGTTCATGCGAAACAATGTTTTATTAAAACAAACGAGAACCAAACAAAAACACGGCTATTCCTCAACGTTGCTGACAAGGAGGCAAATGATACAATCTGCGGAGGGAAACAGCTGGCCTACATTTCCCCTCGATGGTGCGGAGGTGCTGCTCAGGTTCCCCCCGCGGTCGTGTTCGTGACCGTCGTCTCTCAGCACTGCCTCCTCCTCTCAGCCTCCTTCTCCTCCAGACGAGTCAGAGAACTGGAGAACCAGACCCAGGTGCAGCAGAGCTGACTCTCCTCAAAAAGTAATCCCCAAAATTCATTCCAAAAAGTTATCCACAGAAATGAATTTACATTTTCTTTTCTAAAAAGTCATCCCCAAAAAGTAGTTCACAAAAATGTATCTAAAAATAAAAAAGTAAGCTAAAGAGAATAATTAAAAAGTCATCCCCAAAAACTAATCCACCAAAATGTATTAAAAAAATATTTTAAAAAAAGTTATCAAAAAATGTTATGTAACCCAAAAAAACTAATCCACAAAATGTAGCAAAAAAAGAATACAAAAAAGTAATCCCCAGAAAGTGTATCTAAAAAAAGTAGTCCTCAAAAAGTAAAAATTATATCAATCTAAAAAAAAAAAAAAGAAATTCGAAAAGAAATCCTGAAACATGTCATATAGGCTCCCAGATAAAGATCAAGGGGTCAGTTTCTTGTCACGGCCCCCTTGGAGGAAGGTGATAAATTATTTTATTCACACTATAAAGTGCGAGCTGTGTTCCTTGGCACATGCTTGTGTATATAATGACGATTTAATGAAGAGCTAATGGGTCAGAGGATTGAAACCGATTGGTCCAAGAGAAATCTTTCCCATACATGGTCATATTTGGAAAAGCAGCTACATAATATTCTTTTAAACTGGAATTTAGATATTGTATCATGATTATTATTAATTATTATAATAAGCAATTCTATTATAATAAGAATTGGAAAGAATGCGTTGTTAGCATGTGTTCTATCAGTGTGGTTATTCATTTTCCTTTAACGTTTATATTAGGAACTGAACTGACCCAATGACGTTGCATTGGGAGTTAAACTGCAAGTGCCCAAAGAAAAAATGCTATCTAATATTATCTAGCATCTATAAATAGCTATGACGCCACTTTATGCAATGTCATCTGCTCTGCACTTTAGTTTGACACATATTTAGTCATTAATCAGCGACTATTTAGTCAATGATTGTATACATTTATGGTGTACGGATCAGATCAATTTGGCTTCGGTTAACGTTGCCGTCCCAGAATAAACTAGCTTGTGTTTGATTTGCCCCGGACACAAGACAACCTCAGTGTGTCCGTTGATCAGGGCGAGCGACGTGTGGCTGTTCAGTGTCCACATGTGCTCTGTGTGCGCTGGTGGGGCTCTGCATGTACAGCTGGCCAGCCACAGATCCTCCCAGCTCCCCACGTCCACACAGCTTCTGACTTAGAGCCCATAAAACCAGACAGGTGTCCGACTGTTTGCAAACACGCGATTTATGACTTATATCTGTGAAAATGTACCCTGTGTGTGTGTGTGTGTGTGTGTGTGTGCGGATGTGTGTGTGTGTGTGTGCGGATGTGTGTGTGTGTGTGTGTGTGTGTGTGTGTGTGTGTGTGTGTGTGTGTGTGTGTGTGTGTGTGTGTGTGTGTGTGTGTGCGTGTGTGTGCATGTGACACTTGGGACAATATATATATGGGAACGCATCGCCTATTATTCTCCACAATGCCCTTCTCCGGACCATTTCTAACGGTTTGATTAGACATTCTGTGATTTAAGTGCCTCCATTTGGTACAACTCACTGTAATGAACCCCCCCCCCCCGCCCCTACACACACACACACACACACACACACACACACACACACACACACACACACACACACACACACACACCCCAACCCCCACTCCAAATCAAACCCCTGGCAGATTGCTTTTACTATGAGGAAAGTTTAAAGTTTAAACACTGTTTAAAGGTCTACGTCTGGTTAGTGTGTGTGTGTGTGTGTGTGGTGTGTGTGTGTGTGTGTGTGTGTGTGTGTGTGTGAGTGTGTGTGAGTAAGTGTGTGCGTGTGTGAGTGAGAGAGAGTGCGTGAGAGAGAGTGTGTGTGTGTGTGTGTGTATGTATGTGTGTGTGTGTGTGTGTGTGTGTGTGTGTGTGTGTGTGTGTGTGTGTGTGTGTGGTGTGGTGTGGTGGTGGGAGGGAGTGGCAACGGTTTCTGAAATGGAAATGGAAACTAATCCGGCGTGAAATAGGTCCTGAGGCTGAGGTCGGTGCTCAGAACAACACCGCGTGTCCCGTGTTGCAGATAAGGATCTGATGTCATCGTGTTTCTGTTGGCCTTAACTGACTGTTGACAGCCCACTGCATTTATTTCCCCGTGGTGATTGTTTTTACTGTGACGGCGTCTGGGCGCACGCTCAGCGGGGCGGAGTCAAGCGGACGCCCCGCCCCCCTCATTAATAGTGCAGAGACTTGGACATCCAGAGACCACACCACCAGATGAGGTCCACAGACAGAGTGGTCTGATGGAGGAGGAGGAGGGGGAGGTTAAAAGGGGGGTGGGGGGGTGAGTGATGTGATGATGAGGGGATGGCCATTGTTGGGTGTCACTCTCCCGCTCTCTCTTTTTCTCTCTCTCTCTCTTTTGTCTTTCTTTTGTCTTTTCTCTCACTCTCTCTCTCCCCCTTTCACTCTTTCTCCCATTCGTCGCTTTCTCTCTCTCCTCTCTCTCTTAGTCCTCTCTCTCTCTCTCTCTCTCTCTCTCTCTCTCTCTCTCTCTCTCTCTCCCTCCTGCCTTCTTCTGAGGACTGTGTGGTCGCTCTCTCCTCCGTTCATACACTTCTGTGGAGACCCAATGCTGAAATCAACTCTTCACTGACCTCCAGGCAGCTCCCCTGCGGGTCACATGACCAAGTGTCCAGATTGACCCTGCTGACATATTAACCCAGAGAAGACCTATTGAGGCTTAAGATGTATAATCATTCAAAAACTCAAGGAAAGGAACACAAAACGACAAGAGCACAGAATGGTTGAGACATATTTGCACCCTTTAGATTGTCACGCTCAAGATATGATTATGGTCACGCTTCTTAGGCAACAACAATGTAAGCAAAGTATCAAAGTTACTGATTTTTCAATGTATCATATGGTGAGTTCCAAGTCGGAATTTTCCATGGGAACGTGCACTGAAGTCGGATTTCCAACTCGGAAAGTCGGACGAATCACACAACCCCGACTTCGACATCCAAGATGGCTGCTCCATGCATCAACAGCAGTGAAAGCTGTAGTCGTACACACAGCACTGTCCAACTTCTATCCGTGGACATGTTGCTGCGGTGTTTGTATGCGCAAAATGCCGCACAATACGTTGTTATCAACTGGTATTGATAACAATGGCTAACCTGGCTAGAGCAAACCCAAGCACAGCAAAAGTTTTCCTGGAGGCGTCCGTCTTGGTTTTCCGACTTGTTGTAACTGGAACGCGGTCAACTTGGGTGTGATGTTATTCCCAGTTCCGACTTCCGACTTCCAAGGTAAATGGAACGCACCATCAGTTACTGATTTCAATTAATGAAGGAGACCACATTGATGAAGTGAGGATCATAGCAAGATATGACATGATCATTAATCGTAAATATGAATAATATTTATACACATACATCTATAATATGGATATATTAATATAAATGTCTTGTATTTCTGGATGAAGTCCAGGATGAAACCCATTGTGGTATCCTCCAGACAGCCTGACTAGGCCCAGTCAGGCCCACGCACGGCCATGGTGTTCACCAGAGTATGCATATTATCGATTACATCTTTCTGTGATGATAAATTCATGGCTATCCACAATCCACAAGTCTCAGAAGCCCTCGTCTCTGCAGGGTTTCGGTTATCATAAACACATCCAACTCAATATTGATGAATAATTAATCATGCACAAAAGTTGCACAAAGCATCATCATTCACAGGACGATCGACCTTGAGTTGAGCCAACTCATGCAATATGCTGATCCCAATATGTTAGGATTCTGGTGAACGATTAAACAGTAATACTGCACGCCACCTTTTCATTTTTGCTGTGACTTGCTCAAAATTGCTCAAAAAAGTTGTTCAAAAGATTCAAGAACTTTATTCCTCACATACACATACAGGATATCCAAAAATATGTTAAATGAAAAGGAAGTACTGGGTGGAGTTGATGGACAGCTGTCACATCAACTCCTTCCTACTCCCCCCCCCCCCCCCCACACCTTCGTCTCGGCCGCTCAGAGGACAGCTCCTGTTTACATCTGTGGGCCCCGCCCCCCCCCCCCCCACCACACCCCATCCCTTGGAGCCCCAGGAGAGCGGCCATGCTGTCTCCTGGACCCTCATTAGTAAAGATGGGCCCCTCAAAGAGCGGAGATGTGTGGCTCCATCAGGTGGAGATATAGGGTGGCCATCCCAGGGCCAGAGGGGCCCCAGGCTCTTGGTGTGAGGGTGGGGTTTGGGGTGGGGGAGGGGGGTTACGGGGTTGACGCTGGAGCTCTCTCTCTCTCGCCGCTCTTGAAGGTCTGATCAGGTGTCAACGCCGCATGCCAGAATTTATTTAGCATTGGGCAACAAGTTGTGAGGAAACTCGATCCTCCACTTAAAAAAAAAAAAAAAAAAAAAGGAAAAGGAGGCCCTTGCCTTTTCTCCTCCGCTGGAACATCAAGCCAGGAGAGTGAGGAGGTGGGGGGAGGGAAGGCGGAGGGGGGAGGGGGGGGGGGGGGTCGTCCATTCCGTCCAGAGGCAGCTCTCAGATTTCACACACAGCGTTGCCGCCGCCGGCAAAAGCCCACTGACGACACCCCCGTGGGCAGCGTGTGAAGCAGCCGATGAAGAAGAAGAAGAAGGAGAAGAAGATCATCTGACAGGCGGGGGGGAGGGGGAGGGGGGGGGGGGGGGGAATGCAGCACGGAGGGGTGGAGATGGACGACGACGACTCCGACCGCCTAACCCCAACCCACGTGGGCACACGCGCGTAATGCGATTCCCACCCAGGCATGGCACGCCGCACAGTGCCGCCGTAACACATCTGGTCCGTTCGTCCGTCCGTCCGCCCGCCTGGCTGGCAGGACCAGGAACACGACCCTCGGGCTCTCCCGCCATTCACCCCCCCCGGACCGCCCGCATATCCGCGTCACTCGGTGCCCTCGGACGTGGCACTGGGGAGCCCAGAGAGAGAGAGAGAGAGAGAGAGAGAGAGAGTGGGAGCCCCGCCCCCCCGGTTGGCACAGGGTTCGCTCAACCTGAGGATTCCTCTGTCCTGCTTCAGATTTCACCAGATGGGCGGTTGCTTTTTACGAGGAACACACAGCAGGGCATTTGATCCTGCATATTATCACACGTCTCGCCCCATGAACGATACTTTAATACCGGCTCATTATCGAGTCCTGATACGCACTGACGGGGGGAGTGGGGGACAGCTGGCCTCCTGCAGACGAGGAGCAGCAGCATCCCCACGGAGGAGCACATCTTCCTCCCTTCCCCCCTTCCAGCGCAGTCCTTCAACACAGGCCTGTAAAAAAGGGTCATAAATGTACAAAAATGGGTTGGAACACATCAATCAGCATTTAAAATCGAACGAGGTGGTGTTTAAGCCATCATCCGAGAGCGAGAGAGAAGAGAGAGAGGAGGGGGGAGAGAGAGGAGGAGAGAGAGAGAGAGAGAGAGAGAGAGAGAAACAGAGAGATGTGGTGGAGAGGGGGAAAGAGAGAGAGATCTCCAGGGAGGAATCTGTTTTTTATTGTTATTGCTGTGTTCAGTGCCACGATGCGACCTTGAAGCTGGTTCCACGTCGCATGTTTCTCCCGCCAGGAGGGCCGACGACCCCGGCAGCGAAAGGCGGGGGGGCTCAGCCTGATCCCGCCTTATCATCCTTGAGCCTGCTGCAGGTAACGAGGAGACGGCGGGCGCCATGGGATTGCGTGTGTGTGTGTGCGTGCACTCACTCTGGTATCCTCACGGCTTACCACCGCACTCCTCCTCCGCAGTCAAGCATGTCGCCATCACAGAGAGATGGATGATCTCTGGAAGACGTGAAGGATTAGACTCATCTGTTTTGACAAATGACCCTGGTCTGCTTTTGCAGAAACCCTCTGAAGTAAAAGAACACAACACACACAGAAAACACAACAATTGTGGCCTGCGGGCCTACTACTACACACTGGGATGTCTTTTATTGGATGGATTGAGACGTCAGGGAAGTCTTTGGACTTAGATCTACTTTTGTTGTGGCATGGGGTTAATAGTCCTAATAGTGGGGGCCAGTCAATGACGATCCGCTTTTTAAGAAGAGGGCGGTTTTATTAATACCAGCTTTGAGGACTTGAAACTCTGTGAGGAAGCTTTATTTATAGCGTGGATGGGGCTTGAGCTCCCTCGCAGACACCCTTGATATGTATGACATATAAGCGCCCTTCAAAGTAAAAGCACGGCGGTGATCTTTGCTTAGAGATCTAATTCAAATTCAGATGTAATATACCAATGTATGCAAGGTAGGAGTACTCACAATAGCGCACACACACACTGCTCCATGGTAACCTTAGCAGTCCCTATAAGACTAATATTATCAGATTTACCTCCAATAACAGTGAGATTTGTCCTTCCATGTTCCATGTTATTCCTACTCTCCGACTGTTTGATGTTTCCGTACTCTCTGCAGGTTATTTGTGGAGGGATGTGACTGTGCTCCAGATTGAAAACGTTGAAATTGTAAGGAAAACAAAAAGCCCACCTCACAGAGAAAGAGAAAACAGCGATTAGGATTAATGACAGTATTTCACATTCCTTCACTTCAGTCTTCTCGGCTGCTGTAGCAACATAACATCTTACAACAGGAGATCCATAAACAGACAGACATGCTTTCCTGGCACTGAAACAAAAAAAATAGGTTGTTGTTGTTGGTACAAAATGAAAAGTACTGCTTTGGCGTGCAGTTGCCACGCGAGTGCGTTTTTTTTAATGTCGTAACCACGGCGACTGCTGCATCCGAGACGGGTCACGCGTGTCTGATGCTAAACGATAACCCGTCACCATAGCGTGCCGTCTGCCCCCCCTCCCCTCCTCCCCTCCTCCTCCTCCTCCTCCTCCTGGACGCCGCTAAGGGCTCTTAAGCGCTGGACTCGCAAGACAAAGATAACGTCAGAGGTAATCAAAACAAAAGGAGCTGAGATCCACACTGACTGATCTTTACCCCCGCCGCCACCGATAAGGCCGGGCTCGCCATGTCCCCCAGAGAGAGAAGCGACACCCATAAGAAGTGACTGTCTATACCCGCCTGGCTGGATGATGGATGATTGAGTCCTCCATCAGGCATGTCATCGACAGCCATAGTGCACAGTGCAGCAAGGTTTAGAGCTTAGTGAGAAGCTAAGAAATCATACACAGGTGCCTCAAATGAAAGCTCGCGTTGTCATGTGTTACTATATTCGCGCTTCACGCCAATGTGGGATCGGAGTGAAGCGCTTTAAGGCGGACCCCCAACCCCCACAAACCGCGAAGTCAGACGACGGCGGTCTGGGCCGGTCTCTGGAAGACCCTCGCGTGAAATGGAACCTGGGCTCCCTGCTGGCTGCGTTATCGGGGGAGATCCAACTGTAAATACCCTCATACCCTGCGTGCAGCAACAAAAAGATGCTGATGCTGATAGGCTGCGTGCCGTGCTATGTGAGAGTGAGAGGGATGGGCAGGAGCACGGCAAGACACCCTGCTGAATATGACTGAACAATGTTTTAGGAGGGCGGGGGGGGGGGGGGAGAGACTCTTGTTTGAAGTGTGAGATAACAAAAGCAGATGAGATGCGGACGCGGAGAGCAAGTCAAATGTCTGCCTGTCCCCGCCGCCCCCCCCTCCCCCCCCCACCCCCGACACCCGATAACTGAGATAGCGTGCAAAGACTCCACGGAAAACAACACGGGATTCCGAAAGTGAATTTAAACCCTATGGGGGGGATTGATTTACTATAAGAAGGTAAAGGAGAAGAAAAACAATCACAAAAAAGAACTACATTAAAAACAATTAAGGCCGAAAAATAGTACATGTTTTTGAACAGTGAATGGTTTTGATTTTTGTATGATTAAGTAAGACATTTGTCTGTCGATTGTCATTCTGAAAACAACTTATTAGGGAACAATGGTGTCATGCATTTGAAAAAAAAACAATTTATATTATTTATACTTTATTTTTATGCCTTTTTGGCTATTTTCACAAGAACCAAAACAGATCATCGTGGCATTCCTCAGTGAGATATATGGAGACATGCTGCACATTCCTTCTGTGCCGTTTCTCTGAAAAAACCCACACATTACCACTTCTAACACGCATACGTCTCAAATGTCAAGCCGAGTGGATGTGCCCCAAGTGACATTATAGGATCCTATAATGTTAGCGGGCTCCCCAGACAGCCATTAAATCTGCACCACGGTTCTTAAAGACAGGGAAAAAAAGAAGTTTAGTGGGTTGGGGGGGTGGGGGTCGGGTACTTCAAAATGTGGATGTATAAATATATACATTGGTATATATATATAGTATATATATATAGAGGATATTTGAGGGCACTGGGATAGAGGATATATATATATAGTATATATATATACATATATATATATATATCCTCTATCCCAGTGGCCTCAAATGGCCGGAAGGCCGGAGTTAGGCAGAAGATGCACACAAAGTACGAAGATGAAGATGTCTGAAGATGTCTGGGGTCGTGGGAACTTCTCCTCCACGGGGCCAGGCTGTGTGCAGCTCGGCTGGTTATATAGAGCAGACACACGCCGAGACCTTTCAAAGCACCGCAGAGCCACGTCTTCGAGCTGAAAGATGCGTGTTTTACGGCTTTTATTCAGCAACTTGAAACGTCGCTCCGGCGTTCTGGTAGACAAGACAAGAGCTTAAAGGAGAGCGGCTCTGTTTGATGTGTCGGCTTTTATTCTTGACGCGCAAGAGCTTTTCCCAAGGAAAAGTTCTCTGTTTGCAACTGCTGCTGCATTTGTCTGAGAAGTAATAGTTGAAAAACAATTCAATTTTGTCAAAAGCATACAACGGGTATAACAAAAATATACCAAAATATAAGCAATCATACTATTTAATTCAATAGTCACCATAATCACAATAACAAGCTCAACATTTATATAGCACATCTCTATAAAAGGTTCAGTGCGCCACAGTAAAACAAGAATATAATGATTTTAAGAATGGGCTAAAAATGAATAAAAGTAAGTTCACCGAGTATAAACGTATATTCCAGTGTTTTCTTCTCTGCGGTGGTTTTACTACTGTTGGTCTGGGCTGTGGTCTGCCGTGTTATTTTAAACTCTATTGTACATCACTTTTACACATGTGCCCCAGAATTCAATTGTGGCAGTGGGTCAACGTTGTCGAGGTTTTGCAGACACACAGACGGTGTATGGCTGTAAAATGGCTCCACGACCAATTTAGTTCCGGGGCAACAATCACGGTTGTATTTATTGTCAAATTGTCAAATGTCAAAATCGAGGAGAAAAGTCAACGAGTTGCACACAGCAGCTGTATGTCACCATTTCTGCTTTTTAATTGTGTGTTAAATTGAGTCGTGTTGTCAACTGTATTATTTGTCAATGTGAATAGCTTTGTGTTACTCTGACCCATGGGTATGTTATAAGCTCTGCCTATTAGAGTGGGTGTGGGTGTGAGTATGTTCATTAATGTATGTATGTGTGTTGTATGTTTGTGTGAAGGCATGTTTGTCTTTGTTTTAGTGTGTGTGTGTGTGTGTGTGTGTGTGTGTTCCTACTTACGTGTGTCTACTTGTGTGTGTGTTTGTCTGCTTGTGTGTGTGTGTGTGTGTGTTTGTTTGTCTACTTGTTTGTGTGTGTGTGTGTGTGTGTGTCTGTGTGTCTTGGCGTGCACCGGCTGTCTGCTGGCACATTCCCCCGGCGCTGCCTGTGTGTGTGTGTGTGTGTGTGTGTGTGTGTGTGTGTGTGTGTGTGTGTGTGTGCTGTGGTCGTCGCATGCCTGGCGCTCACAACTATCTGTCTGCTTTGGCTGTGGCTGCTGTTCCTCCGCAGGCTCCCGCCCCGGCAGATAAGGGAGGGAGGGATGGAGATAACACACAAAGGCCCAGACCCAGCTCCTCTAATCCCCCCAGAGAGCCGGCGCTCTGATAGCCTCATTCCAGGCCTGATGGAGTGGCTCTGACGCGGCGTAATTACCCGCGGAGCAGAGATAATCACAATCTGTATCACCCACCAATTAGCAGACACGCGGAGCACAGGGGTCCCCTGGGACGGGCTGGCCGGCCGCCTGCAGAGGAGCGAGGTTTGTGGTCTGGGAAGACGACCAGGAGTTCATGTTCTACAGCAAAACCTGGACTCTAAGTGGTTTTCTTATTTGTTTTTGTTTTTTGGCTGACTCAGCATCTTGTAACTTTTGTTGGGTCGAGATGAAGCGATTAAAGGACTAAAGGATTTAAGGAGTCATGCACGCGATACCAAAATCCACATATTCTTTCAGATCGTTGATCGTATAGGTGCTCAGGTCCACAACCCTTTCCATCTGGAAGAATTTGTTCTTGAACCTTGAATCTTACTTGCTGGCCTTTAGAAAATACCAATGAGTTATGCTTGTTGAATCTAATTACCTGTGGTGCACGCTTGGTGACAGTAAACAGGAACACATTCACAGCATCTGCTATTAATGCTCCGACGACAGATTAATTATTTGAAATTATTTAGAAATCAAGACATAAACGCTGTTGCTATGGCCTATCATATACTCTAATAGTCCACCCACATAATCACCACTCATTATCATGATGTCATTATCCATCTAATTAATGTTAATTAAATGAACTGTACTATAATGTCAAATGCCGATATCTTGAGCTAACGAACCATAACAAGCCCAAAGGGAGGTTTCATTTTCCGACTCCAATTAAGCGATTCTCCGCAGGTTGCCCCCCCCCCCCCCCCACCCCCAGTCAGGCTCCAAGAGCCAAGTGCCCTCAAGGAGAATAATAAGAAGAAGACACACATAACCCATTAAGCCTGTTTACGGTACTGGGTTCAAAGGTCAGCCATTTTAACAGACAGAGACGCAGACTGTGGCCAGCGTGCTGCTGCTGCTGTTCTGGGAGCTGGAGATAAGTCTGGATGTGTGGACGTCCACATACTTCCAGTCGCCCCCCCCCCCCCCCCCCCCCCCCACCCCCACACACACACACCCCCCGCCCCAAAGGTCACCGGTGAGCAACAACATGAAAGGTTACTCTTTACTTGTTGCTTTTGTGGCCTTCATCCAGAGCAAGAGCCAAACATGCAACAACTTTGCTGCTCCGGAGGTGTGTCACTGAATGTTTGACATTTTGACGACCAAACGCTTCCCTTGATGTTAAATTGCTCCATCAGTGGAGTTCTTCAAGAGGCGTACGTTCGTATCTCTAAAAACAAACATCAGGTGTTTGTTTTGTTGCTGTGCAACGGGACAAAAAGATTGTCTTCAAATAAACACACGGAATATTCATTGCGATACTCTGCCGAACATCGTGTGTGTTGAGATATAATAGATTGATGTAATATATTGAACAACCATTTTTTCTGGTTATTCTTGCAAATTGTGCTTGACATGTAGAGTGTGAAGGTACATCGCTTTGCACCACGGAGATGAGACAACATCAGACAAGACACGTGACGATGCTGACCCCAAACTGACACTGACTGAATCCCACGATGATCTTATCTGCTGCACATACACAGCTAACCTCCTAGAGTCCAGGCTTTTTGCCGTAGTTAAGGAATCGTAAACTAAGTGCTAAGTCACCAAACACCCCCCCCCCCCCCCCCCTCAACCCCCTTACCTTATCTTACTGAAAGGTTTAATATATCGGAGGGACTGCCTCCGGACCTTTCGGATAAGAAGCCTCTTCTTGTGATGTGGCCTCCTAAGGCCCCCCCCCAGCTATTCATAACACAGTAATTGACTAAATCGCCATCATCTGTTGGTTTTATTGTTCTAATCTAATTGCCGTAATTACATTTTCCGAGAGAGAACACACAGGCGAGTTGAACAGTTGAGTTGGACAAGTTCAAAAATATCGTGCAAACTTCTGTAGGGGGTGGGGCCAGGGGGGCAAAATTTATCTAATTCGGTTATTTTATTATAATCACGCAGCGCAGAGATGACTGGTGGTGTATGCATAAGCACCCTTGTATGATGTATGGATTTGTGTGAGAGATAGAGAGAGAGAGAGAGTGACACAGAGAAAGAGTGAGAGAGAGAGAGAGAGAGAGAGAGAGAGAGTGTGTAGCTTCTGTCTCACTTTGTCTTACAGGCCTGAAGCATGTGTATGAAAATAAAGTGCTGCTCTTGTTCAAATCAAGCTTCACGTAAACACACTCGGAGGAGAGCTAAACAATTGCAACTCGTGTCAAAGTTCAAGTGGGACGTGTTGTGTACTCCTGGGACCTGGGGGTGGGGGGGTGGAGAGGGGGGGGCGGGGGGAGTGTCCCACAGTGCCACGGGCTGCAGTGAACACACAGATATACCAAACCACACGACTTCACCTGGCTGTCCGTATTCATTCTGCATGGTGCAGGCTGCAGGGTGTGTGTGTGTCTCTGTGTGTGTGTGTGCATGTGTATGTGCATGCCATGCAAACACTGCACTGTGAATATTAGCTGGACACACACACACACACACACACACACGTTATCATATGCCTTTCATGTGTTGCTCTCGGGGTCGGTATTTGTTCTCCCCCCGTTCAGGTAAACATGAGGTTTCTGTTCTCCCTTTTGACCTTTGACCCGGCTGGATGCGGCCTGCTCTGCTCTGCTGTGGCGCGAGGGTGACAGCTGTGGCCGGGCTGTCATCCTGCTCATCATGGAGACGCTGTGAATGGAAGAGCCCTGCGCCCTTGAGCCTGAGCACGCCGGCCAGTATGCCAAGGACCCTGTAATTAGAGTGCTTGGTGCGGGCTTGGGGTGGGGGGGGGGGGGGGGGTGGATTGGGTCGTCAGGGGAGCGGTAAACACTTCCGAAGAGTATCCCGCCCCCCCCACCCTCCTCATCCCCTTGCTTTAGAGCCATGCCAAGGCAATCAAATGTGTCCCTGTAAACGGGCGGGGACACGACCCCAACCCCCCACCCCCCACCCCCCCCACCACCCCATAGAATCCATACCACTACACAGCCTATACCAGTAAATTGGCAATTTCACAAACTGAAATAAAGCAACAAAATACAATTTCCCCCTCTTGCCAGGTTGTGGTAGTTTTAGAAAATGTGTGTTTGGTTGAATGTCACGCAGGTGTGGATGTGTTTGAGGGTGGGTGGGTGGTTGGGTGGGTGGGTGGGTGGGTGGGGGTGGGTGCTGGGTTGATTCATCCTGACGCTGGTTGACAGCTGATATATTCTGCCACACATGTGCAGAGGATTGGGGAGCATTTCAAGGCTTTTCAACCAGGGGGTCAAACACCCCTTCCCCCCATGTGAAAATGTCCCTTGGGCTGGAAGCAGTTCTGTCTCTCCTGGTCGGTCACGCTGGGAGGAGGAGGAGGAGGAGAAGGAGGAGGAAGAGTTCAACTAAAACCTTCCTTTGTCTTTTCCTTGGTTTTTCCATCCAATATAAAAGGTTGATGAACACAGGAATGTATAGATAGCTATGCAGTACATTACATGTGTACATTTGGACAATGTCTGGCTTCCTCAATTGTGTTCTGTGAGATATCGTTGACTGTCACCTTTCTATTACTGGCTGTAGTATTTCATCACAATCAGAAAACTTCACTACAGATTAATATGATGATTAGTATGTTATTAGTATGTCATTTTTGTGTATTCATATTTAACTTGAAATAATGACAAAGTAAACTCATATAAAGCTGTGTTCCCAACAGCACATTTACACTAAAGTCTACCTGTCTGCTGAGCCGTGTTTCCGACACTTAGAACGAGCAGATTATTGACGATATTCACCTTGGACTGAGGTCAAAGGTGACGCCCTCTCTGATCATTGGTAGTATCGCCATGGTGACCGACCTGCCTGCTGCAGGCCCACTGCCACCGCACTGGGGTTCTCTCCCCTGGGCTCTGTTTGGTCCGAGGGGCCCCTGTGTAAAGAACCAGAGGACGGATATGAGAGCTCAGTAATCTGTAAAGATTACAGACCGCAGAGGAATGTCAGTGCTGTACGAGGTTCTCCTGATTCTCCGTGTTCTGCCTGCATCTACAGATCACAAAAAACCTAATGAAATACAGATGGTCTCATAACTCCGTTCAGTTGTGTCGTGTGTTTCATAGCCATTCCTTCTACATGGTAAACGGCAATGTACTCTTATGCATTTGTATAATTGAGCATCACCCTACCGTGTAATCATTATTGCAATTGCGGAGCACTTTCTTCCTCATAAAACACGATATTGGTGAATGCAGTTCTTGTTGGGAATGTCTTTGGCAATATGAATATAAAAAGAAACTGCATTCAGCTCAGATATGTTGCTCTAGTAGTGTGATCTGCTCCAGCGTATACACTTCATTTTAATAGCTTTAATAGCTTCTAAGAATCCAGGCATTTTAAGAGGTCTGCTGACTCCAATTCTGTCTTATCTTTACCTAATTAAAGTTGACTAATTAAGCCATCTAATTAAAGTTAAATATGGAAAGATATTATTTGTCACCGTTGCGCCACCATATCTCACCAGAGGTGATTATAATATAATATATTTAGTTTTAATCCAGCATAAGCGGTCACAATGTTGGCTGGATGGCATAAGCATGACCAGGTATCATCCATCGGAGACGTTATCACGGCTCTATTGGCTTCTCAACGAGCGAGTCGTTCGTCCAATCACGTACGGGTGCCAGCTTCAAACACGGCCTCACCTCTCAATCACGCATCATTTGTTGAAATCAAGCAGACCAGCCGGACAAATGCTACAAACCTCATGCTATGAGGCAAGAGGCGGGATCGTCTGCTAACGAGTGTGTTCGCACCAGTGGCGTTGAGGTCTTCAACATTCGCTGCTATGACTATAAACTCTCCTCAGAGGTGGCTGAAATTATTTGGTGTTGTTTTTTTTCACCAAAGTTATTTTTCTTGCAGAAGAGAAAATGTGATACCCTATAATATCTGCAAGAGCGGGATATCAGGAGGCGAAGAAAAGGCAGCCTGTGAGAGCCGGGGAGGAACATAAGCACAGCATTGTGCATTGTTTTAACTTGACTCTGACGTGGCCGTTGTCTGCCAGCTTTAATAGCGGCTGGTGTGGGGAATTCAAACAAGATTTTAACAAGTATGTGCAGAGTGCCACGCTGTGTATTTGAAACCTGAAACACTTTATTGCTACATACCCCAAATTACACATTCCCCCTCAGTGTCGACTCAGCAATGTCTTCCACGGCGTTCCAGGAGCCCATTCAGGACACCAGAGACAGAGAGGCCAATACTTTGCATTTGTCAATAACCTGACTGAAGTAGTTTTTTTGCATAACGGAAGCAAAATCTGTGTAGAGCTTGATTTATGTGTACACAATGATCTAATGAAACAGTCAAAATGTTTAAAGCATTTATCAAGACTGGAGACATGCCTCATCTACGTGGAAATGTAAGCATAAATGTCAACTTTCAATGACTGCTGCTTTCTGTTGATCATTTCCCCCCCAAATGGACTTCCTCTCAGGTGGCGAGGGCAGCCGGTCTATTGAGCACACATCCGAGAGGTGTCTGGTTCACTTTCGTCGGAAGTTCACTTTATGTACACACACACACTCACACACACACACACACACACACACGTGCACGCAAACACATGTATTCATACACACACACACACACACATACACACAAATGGCTCACACACACACACACACACACACACACGTGTAGGCCATAAAGAGGTTCCGTTTCCACGCCGATGGTAACACACGATGTGATGTTTGGCCGTACGCGTAGTGAACTGTCGCCGCGCTCTGCAAGAGGTCGTCCACCTTCCAGATGGCAGAGCGTGCATGACGGTGCCTGTGGGTATAGGATCACACAGCCTGGACTCACGCAGTCTGTAGGAAAACCTAGAAAATAACCTGTCATCGTTGAAAATCATCCTGATTAGCTCACAGATGAAGTACATCCGTACACAGTTATATGATAGGTGCATGAAACAAGTGAAACCCAGCTACTCCTCAATGTGCTTGTGTTTGTCTAATCCAAGTTGGAATGTGTTGCAGCATTAGTCACAGCATGAACACGGACTGGCTTCCCGTCCTTCAGACAGCACTATGATGGAAGGCTGATGAAGTGAATTACAAATACAGGACCGTGTGTGACAAAAGTGTTCAGGAATATAGCGTGGTTTGCACCTTCCTCTACCACTCCCCCCTCTATGGACAATGGAAAGACACTCCTGTAGTGATCCACCAGATGTCTTGTCTGGAAGCAGAACAGCTCAGACGCTACCTAACCACAGCGCGCAGTGCACTGGAGCGAAATACATACGACCGTAGCAAATTTTTCTCAAAGAAATGTTTGCATAATTGAAAAGCTGAAACCATTTCCACTCCTGCTGCTGAAGGTTTGGATTGGTGACATGAAAATCATTTTCACAGATGACAGGTGTTGTCAGCACCGTGGAATCGGCCATCTACAGTATGTGGGCGCTCCAGATCCTCACCAGATTCCCCCCCCCCCCCCCCCCCCCCCATAGCCCTACACCCCTGCACTGCTCAGAATAGCTCCATCCTCCACCCTCCGCCCTCCCCAAGGCACCAGTCCATTCAAAGGTGAACACCAGCTTCAGGAACCTCGGCCAGTTGCACCACATCGGGTCTTTTTTGCATATTCTGTGGCTTGTGGGAGGAGCTCGTTGGGCGCGCTGCCTGTGTCAACTCCTGGCTGTCAGCCTGTGGAACGCCGGCCCTGTGGATGTTCTGGGTCTGCGGTCGTCTATGCGTCTCTCTCCCGCTGCCCGCTCCCCGTGGGGGCAGCAGAGGTGCCCGCTGTTGTTGATGGCGGACGGAGGAGACGTTTCGCTGCCATCGCCTTTCACAACTGGTCATGGCGCCAGTTGCGTGAGCGGCGAGCGTCGCTCCCAGGGCTGTCAGGAAGGGAAAGCTGCTGACAAACGCATTCCAAGACAAAGAGGTCACTCCTTTTAGGCCTCCTGCCCTGCATGTAGACCGTTCTCTCGGACTCGATAGACAGCCTGGATCCTCGGAGCCTTACGCAACTGGGTCCTGCGTGCCAATTGTCAACAGACCAGGAGAGCGTCTACTCCAAGTAACACTCGCTCTCCCACACCGCATGCTTTATAGCTGCAACTGCTTCCGCCAGGACCTCACACTGCGGCTGAGACACGTCCATGTCCACCGCATCCCAGGCGCTACTACTACTACCGCTACTACTTCCTGACGCTGCAAAACGTGATGCCCAGCCGTCACTGGAGTGAGCGTCACGGATAGCTGGAGCAACGGATAGTACCTGGAGGTCAAACACAGAAGGAACTGAAAACAAACAGACAAACATTGATATTGACAGGGAATCCATCGCACAGATCCGTCCACGCAGACTGCCGTCAGTGTGTGTGTTGCAAACGGAGGGCTGAATGTTGTCATCTGATAGGACGAGTGGCCTTCCACCCTAGCAAACCGTTCCATGAACTGAACAGTGTTTTCTCGGAAGCCATTCCAAACTGGGAAATTCGCGTAAAAATCCCCTTTACAGTAAGACAAGCCAAGACAAGACAACCTGATGGCATTATTTTAGATTACCATGACCCATGATGAAGAAGGAGGTGGGGCTTCTTGCTCTCCTGGAGGGGGGAGGTCGACAGAGGAACAGATGATGCTGTGTGTGTGTGTCTAATGAACGCACACACAGTAAACAGAGATGAGCCCCCCCCCCCCCCCTCAGCCATCAGAGGGAGAGCACAGAACCACAGCAGAAGTGGTTCAGCTTTAGCTGGCCTGTAGCGACACATTCACAGCCATGACCTTTACTGTTCGCTGCACACAAACCGCTGCACGGGAAACACACCAGCAATGTGTTTGTAACCTTACATACTCTCAGTCTACAGTCATGTGATTCGGATGCTGGGTCTGGCAGGGTTAGATCACATTGTATCTCGCGTAGCACAGAATCACATTTTGGTGCAAGATGACTTGTGACTTTTCGATTTCTTAATCTTAAGCAGCAAAGTGAGAGGATATTTCTGTTTAAAATACTAAATTGCGTTATATATGACAGTAATGTCCATGCATTATTCCAGCCACTAGACAAGCCTACTTCATGAAGTATAACTCTGTTATTAATAATAACTGGCTGATGATTTAAATATGGAGAGATTGCATGTGGGGAGATTGCCTCACTGTATTTGGATTTTGATGAATGCATATACCTTCATCAATAATGGAGTATCCTTAGAGGCATGCTAAGATCATGCCCCCATCGTCCGCTGCACGGCACTGACCAACACTGGCGTCACACCTGACCCTACCTAACCACGCCTGTCTGTTTAGCACAGATACATGTATCACACACACGCACACACACACACACACACACACACACACATACATACACACACACGCACACACGCACACACAGACACACATGGGCACACATGCACACTTTGTGCACACAGTCTCACACACATGCACAAACACACATGCGCGCATACACACACACACACACACACACACACACACACACACACACACACACAAACACACACACACAAACTGGCTCATTAGTCTGCTTGCAGCTTGGTCTCCATGGAAACACTATCCTGCATAAACAGGTGACAGAATTCCAAAGAGGGATGGTTTAGGGAGCTAACAAGCAATCATCCTGAGTACGTATTTATGAAATTGTTTTTCCCCATCTCTGTCTTCCTTGTTTTCTTTAGTGGGTGTGTGTGTGTGTTTGTGTGTGCGTATGCATGTGTGTGTCTGTGTGTGACTGTCATTTTGTGTTTGTGTGTGTGTGTGTGTGTGTGTGTGTGTGTGTGTGTGTGTGTGTGTGTGTGTGTGTGTGCGTGCGCCATTGTGTGTGTACTCGCACAATGCGTGCACAAAGCACATGCATGTGTATGTGACAGTGTCAGCATGTGACCGTCCCAGGCATCAGTACAGACAGACAGGGCCCTGTGCCGTGCCTGTGCTACAACACAATCGTCCCCAGCATCATGCTAGCATCCTATCAAGCCCCTCCTCCTACAGACAGCCTGGTTGATCCACAAGGCTGTGTTGAATCAACCTCCTTCTTCTTCTTCCCTTCCCCGCCTTGTGTCTCAGGAGACGGCACGTCTACGATTCAGCCGCTGGGAAATTCATTTGAACGGTGACTTCTGTTATGTTATCATGTGTGGCTGGTGAGCAGGCGTTCTCGCTCTGTGTACGGTATATCGTCTCATTCCTCTAACAGGTTCCACTTTTAGAATTGTGCTAATTTTACACATACGTTGCATTGCTAAGTGTAGGACATTTAGGGAGTGATTGAAATGCCACGCTGTTATCTTCACACAATCAGATGAACGGCTGCATTATTATTATTATTATTGTTATTATGAAGGGAGGGATGGAACGAGGGTAGGACAGCCCGGAATAGCCAGAGGTCGTCACCATTTTGTTTGCCCCATGTGACAGCTGGGGAGAAGGTCCAGTGTGCTACACCCGACCCGCCGGGTACCAAATAATGCTGCCACGGACTGTCCTCATAACAGCTAGTGGGGTTGATGCACAAACACACAAGCACCCATGGTGGCCCAGGGGGCGAGATAGAGGGAGGAGAGAGAGAGAGAGGGGTGGGGGGGGGAGAGAGAGAGCGTGACCACTTTAATGCGGGGGGCAGACGTAATGTCACGGCTCTGGGTCACGGTGGAGGAAACATGGCGGTGCGGGGAGATCTCACCGCAGGAAGGTGCACAGGTCAGAGGTCACCGCTGCAATGCTAGGGTCCTGGGGAAAGATGTTTGGAATAAGGTGTTCTGAGGAAAAATGGCGGCAAAAGATACAGGGAAAAACACACACGGCTGTTTGCCATAAGAGCAATCTTTGCTGGGGGTGGGGGGGTAGGTGTGTGTGTGTATGTGAAGGGGCGGGGGGGGCGGGGGGGGGGTGTACCTCCGTTATCCCCGCTGCACCCTTCGAACACAAGAGGAGAGAGTGGCGCGGTTTACGTAGCCATGGCAACTGCGCTCGGTTGGGATACAACAGCGACAACAACAGCGACAGCGACAGAGTCGGTGGAGAGATGGAGGTGAAAATGCATCACCCCTAGCAGGTCCAGGGTGCACTGACAGGCAGTGATGAGGCCAGCCCACCCCCAGCCGCTGTCACTGTGGTGGTGGAGGTGGAGGTGGTGGTGGTGGTGGTGGTGGTGGTGGTGGTGGTGTTAGTGGGCGGGTTGGTGGGTGGGGGGGGAACATACTAAAAACCATTACTGTGTCAGCATGCTCGGCTGCCAGACATGATGGACTCAAAAATGTGCCCTCTCTCTCTCTCTCTCATCACTAGCTCTCTTGATCTCTCGCTCTCATTCTCACGCATGCACACACACATGCACGCATGCGCACGCACACACACACTGCAGGGGTTAGCAGTGTGAAAAAAGTGTCAGGGTTTCATATATTAAAGCTTTATTAATATTAAACAGATGACGACACCTCGTACTGCGTGAGTGAGACACATTCGGGACCAACGCGGGAGGGAAAGAACCGGAACGAATGACAACGAATAAGTTCTTCGTCTAAACCACACACACGGTTGCAACAGTTTTTACTTTCACTTGATCTCGGGCCAAAGCGTTTTGTCGACAGTCTTTGACATCCTCATCCTGCCTGACACCCCTGGACCACCAACAACGCCCCTACCATGCCCCCTCTCTCTCTGCAGGCCCTGCTCCCTCACCTGACTGTGGCCACTAATGACAAGTGACACTAAAGACCTGCTTGATTCCCTCCATGGCACCGGCAGTCGCTTCGCATTAGCGGGGATGACGGATGAGTCAAGGCAGAGGCAGGCGGTTTCCGTGGTGTCTTACAGCCTGATTGGCTGATAATTCCCCCTCTTCGGCAATGCCGCTGTGATTGCACGCTGGCTCCCCAGCGAAAAATTAATGAGGAAAAGATGCGGCATGCAGATGGTCCAGCTGTGAATCTATTAGCAATCGGAAAGATTAGAGGCTGGAGGGAACAGATTCTTGTGCTTACCTGCTGTTTACTCCACCGCCGTACCTGTGCCACGGCGGAGCGCTGTAAGCAGTGGCTGCTGATAACGACCGCATGCAGGGCTGTCGGCTCAGCGCGTTTCCTATTGATATTTCACCACACTCAAATGAGACCTTTTACTGTATTAGTACACAGACAAACACCAACAAACACACGGCAACTGTCGTAAACTAATTGCAAAACATGCAATGATCTTTTCCCTAATGCTCCCCCGTCGTAGTTGTATGATCAGAACAACAGAAAATCTCATTATCCGTGCATACAGAAGCCTGTGCCTCCCGTCCCTGTATTGTGTCTCCTAGCATGTCGGCTACAAGCTTCACAGCGGCATGTGTTGATTGCTAAGAGGCATTTATAAGCTTTTCTCATTAGTATTGGCACAAGGGGAGACTGTACCAGATTCCCCACAGTGCTGCCCCCCCCCCCCCCACCCTCCCTCCCCCTCCTCCTCCTCCTCCTCTTCCTCCTCTCCCCACTGGCTGAAGATTTCCTTTAAAGGGAATTAACGTGGAAGCCGTTCGTGTTTTCTCCTCAGAGCTATTAAACTAGATAATAGTTTTCTTTGGTGAAGTCGTCTTGTACGGTATGTAGAACGTTTCAACCTATATTTCCGATTTCCTGTTAACCGCTGCGAATGGCCAACTCCGATGCCCCAATATAGTCTCACGTCATTGTTTAGCATGTCGTATCCTGACAAATTAATTGAGGGGAGGGTGGTGTGGGCGAGGCAAGGCGTCTGGCGATGCCCTAGAGGGAGCTGTATTTGAGGTTAGACCCCCACTGTTTGCAGGAAGGGATTAGTTAATGTTTTGGGATTACTACCTACCTCGGAAAAACCCACAACCAACTTTCATTGTGGCTCGGTCGGAAGGAATGTGTTGGACTCCTCCCCACCACTGATTGGTGAAATCCCCTCCGTGTTAATAAACGGATTGGACAGCAAACGCTAGTAACATTCGAAATAAATAAATAAAACAACAAAGCATACCTGCCACTCCACATTTCCCATACATATCACTTTCCCAAACATCGTTTCGGTTCGTGTGTACTTGAGGGGTTAGGGGTCACGTCGGAGCCAACTGGTCGAGGTCCAGGCTGTCTCCGGAGGGGGCCGTCGCAGCATGGCACTCTGGGAAAGCTCATATTGCAGAGCTCTAGAATTGTCATAATTCTTTTCGAAAGGTGAGCTAATACGCGTTAACTGCAGAACCCCTCTGACCCTCAGAGTCACTATGTAGAAGGGGCTTCAAAGCCTTCCTTTTTTCCCCCCCTAATGACCTTTTAATGCTCCCCTGCAACTTTTCAGTTTGCTTCAAGCGCACTCAAATGCTGCTTTTGATTAGGGCCAAGCACTAATCCTCGCCAGACATCACAACCTTGATGAGCAGTCGCATGTACACTTGAACGTTCACAGCATATTACACCGATTAGCTTGAGATTAGCCTGAGTCTTTAGTTAGCTATCCATCGCTGTTCTAATGTCAACGGTTGTAAAGGACATTACTTCACGTTGACTCTCTTAACCGCCACATTTCATCTGCCAGGATATATGTTGCACGGTACATTAAAAGCTGCTGGGGTTCATCCCAGCGTTTCGGCTAGCTCGTATATCAAAGTGTGCACGATGAAAAACTTCTGATCACCTTTTCTAGGAGGATTAAGGTTTGTTTTGTTCAAATTAGGAGGCCATTGGTTCAGGTCATGAACCTCCCCCACTCCTGGATTTAGATGTAATTCAAATCGACTTTTTGTTACTTCAACCATTTGTGTGCCAAGGAACCGCGGGCATCCTGATCTGCTCGGAGTGAAGCTAGCGCGGCCCTTGTCAAAGTGAACCATCCATGGCCTGGGTCCCGGGCAGGCGCCATGCCATCGGTCTATTGCTGGCGCCCTGAACCCTGGGGAATGTTGGGATAAACAGTAGGGCACGGCATGATTACATGTCCCTTGCCTTTAATACAACAACACCGTAAGAAGAACCAGACAGCAGAAAGTAATTGACATGTCATCGCAACACAAATACTAGGCCACTGTGATGTGCTGTCTGTACGCAGCAGCTTAGCATCCTGCGTGGTTGCCACTGCAATGAAAAGTTAGAATAGCTTCAGAAACTAGAGTTAGACCCGGTGGGAAGTTTAACCCGTCACATGGAGGAAGGAAATACCATGTGGTGTGCACTATTTAGTTGATCGTACAAGGCTCTGAAAAACCATAAAGTTCATGTATGGATCACTCTCTACATTACAAAACAGCGTGAGTATCCTCTACGGTTACACAACAGCGTTAAACAAAGAAGGATCACGGACAGAGATGTGGTAACACCTGCACCCCCCTTTCACATCAGGTGGCCCCGGGATCGGATAGGAAGTGGGTCAGCCGGGACGTGCAAGGCATGCGGGAGCGTGGCGGGTGGTGGGTGGTGGGTGGCGGAGGTTGGGGGGTGGTGCACGTGTGGGTCCGGCTGGACTTGCAGCTTTGGGATCTCAAGGGCACAGTGCGCCGGGGGCAGCAGACTCTGCTAATCTAGACCCCCCCCCCCGCCCGCCTCCCCGTCCATCAAGGTTTGACCTGGGGGCGTTCTTTTAATGAGATCCATGACACATGACAGGCGCCACCTCTCCCCGGGTGCCCGATCACCGCCTCTCAGCTCAGCCATCCCTCAGATAGCTCACAACATACATGGTTCTGCTGCTGTCTGGATGCTGTGAATGAGTGTGTGCATGCTTGTGTATATTGTGGCAGCCCAGCCTAGCGAGACAGTGTAGTGGGTTGACCAATTGAAATAAAGCAGACCAGGATTGCGGCGTAACAAACGTATGCATTGTGTTTACAAAAGGTGTGGGGAAAGGGAAGGGGGACAGAATTAAACCAATGTGGCTCCTGACAACAACCCATGGGGCTGGGGGGCTCATGTCCTTCCTCTCTATGTGGGTCTTCCTCTTCTCCTTGGTTAAAACAAGTGTTAGATCCGTTATCCAAAATAAACGAAAAGGTTTAAAACAGGGTGGCCAGAGGCCACTCACCCCAAGTTTGGCTTAGTGGACCGTCCTGGTCTCCACTGTCCTCCAGCCCAAGCGAGCCTCTCTGGTCTTTGTTCTCCCCTGCTTAAAACTAGGGCTTGATTAGTTCTTAATTGGCTCCACCTGGGCAGAGGCAATGAGAGGCCGGGTTGGGGGCGGAGCTTCCTCGATAGTACCACCCCTGCAGTAGCACGCCATGCCTCTGCAGCCCCGTGGGGCATTGATGAGGGATCAGGCCCTCACAGTGTGTGTGAGTGTGGACTGGCTCATCACAAGACATTAAGTGATATCCTGGAGGTTTAGTTTGCATCTAGTCCACACAACAAGACACAATGTCTGATATATGTCTATGACCCATGATTGTAGGGTCAAATAATAACTATACTATGTTGTTGTTGTTGTTGTTGTTGTTGTTGTTGTTGTTGTTGTTGTTGTTGCCCTCTAATTTCAATCATCATTTAAGGAAGGTTTTAAGCTCTATTCAAACCATCAATAAGAGAGTGGAGATTGTGTGATACAGAACATTAAATTAGATGATATGGAGGCTAAATGATCCTCCAGACAGCTTGATACAGATACATGGTTAGTTGGCAGACAACTACTGGCAAATCTTACTAGACTGGGGGATACCATCCATGACCGGAACAGGGAAACTGCTAGATCTGCTGGAAGACATGCTGTCTCCCAGTGATGCACCATGAAGTGTTTAAGGGCTGGTTTTGCTGCAGAACCATTGAGGAAACCTAATGACACACTCACTAAAAGGATTGGTGACATTACATTTACATTACATTTAGGGCATTTGGCATTTGATGCTTTTATCCAAAGCGACTTACAAAGACTACATTTGTTGAAGGAGACAGCAATATATCTCTGTGGTACATAAAGATAAGAATAGAGCAGATTTCAAGCAGGTGACATCTTTACATTTACATTTACATTTAGGGCATTTGGCACACGCTTTTATCTGAAGCGACTTACAAAGAGCATCTTCAATAAAGATGCACTGTACACAGTAGTGTCTGGTATGGGGGAATGTGCCTTTTTCCACCACGGGGACCAGCGGGAGAATCTTAGACAAGCATGTGTAATGCTTGCTGAGGCCCACACCATTACCAACTGATTATCAGGTTGGCCGGGGTAATGTTGTGGAATACTCCGGAGAGACACACCGGGCCCCTTTGAGTGGAAGTGTAGCGCTGAGATGAATTCAGACAGCGATAAGACCAGGGATCCTGGAGGAATGACGGGAGGTCCTTGTGCACTTGTGACATAACATTGCCACAGTTAATTGAATTGAGGACTAAGCTACAGAGAGAGGCATAGTTAAAGGTCTCCTCTCCGTGCGCCATACTGTCTCCACATAAGTTGCAGGAGATGAACAGATCTTTTACAACACAACTGGTGCTGGAAATTCCAGGAACAGATGTCCAGGCCCACTAGTTTGACTCCAGAGTTGGAGGCCCTCACTTTCATCTGTCTGCGCCGCACACAAAGGCAAACCGGGGGGACAGTGGGGCCATTGTTGTTGTGAGTGTTTCAAGTCCTTCTTCTCTTCACGCCGAGCGAGATGGGACACCAGAAATTTCCATCACGAGTAACTGTATCTGTTCCCACCAAACTGTAGCATGGAAACCATTGCACACTGTGTTCTTATTTATGATGGTCATTTTGAGTCGTTTGGTCATCATGACAAGGGGAATACTTTATTGAACTCATCTTAGTTATTATGTTTTGGCAATATTTGTGAAGGTCATGAATGTCTTTGATATTCATACAGCAGAGAGAATGGTGCAAATAATCGACATGTGTTATAGCCTGTTATGGTACACAATGATATGGTTTACTCCCCGATGCTAAAACACAGTGCTTTTTAGTTACTGGTGTAGATAGATAACTGTTGTTTTAGCTTGTCTTCGGCCCTATTCAGAGACCAAGAGACACCTGGCCCTTCCAGCCAGGTGACAACAGACAAGCAGCTAGGAAGAGTAACAGGATGAGTAGCTAGGGGATGGGTCAAGGACTAGCTACCCTGGAGACCAGGAGACTATCATTCATTCATTCTTGGAATCCTTGTTGCTACAGAGTCGTAGTAGAGTACGCTGCTTTCAGTTTTTTTTGTGTGTGACATTCATTCTACTTCCACCACAAAATAGTATTTCATGGATAACTCATTGTGTACGGTGAGAACCAAGAGAAGTTAATTATAAACACAGTGTGGCCATGCACTACAAATACAACTGTACTAGGTTGAGACAGGGTTTCACTGTGTCTACGCATATCAAAGCAACTGCTTCAATGGGAAAGTCATTCTGGTGTTCCCCACGAGCCCCCAGCCCACACTGGATCAGCTCACACTTGACCACTTCCTGTCTGCTGTGTATTGAGTTGTAGGAACGCTCGGTCAACCTCTTCAGGCTGTATTCAATGTTCCCCTCCATCCGCCAAAGACTTGTGGTCGGGGTAGGAGTGTGGGAGGGTCTAGGAAAGCCATTGAGAGGCGTAGAGTTCGGCAGCGCCACGCTAACATCGCTGCGTGGGAAACCTGTTACACAAGCACAGAAACCACAAGTCGCCTCCTTCAACCAAGAACCAACACGCAGCAAGAGGAAAACCCATTGTTGATGCGTGCGGCAGATTCAGTGGATTCCAACCGAACCGATGTGCAGTCTGCCGAGTATCTGCTGCTCTGGTATTACATGAATGGGGGGTAGGGTGCAGACATGGGGGGCCCGGGAAGAACAGCCCCGGCTCCAGACCCACCGGAGCCCATTAGGCAACCACTTTTAATTCATACCAAAATCTACCCCACCGCAGCTGCCCTCTTCCCATGGTCGTGGAGCCAAGCGTGAGGCGGGGATCCTGAGACAGGGTTGTGTCATTAACAACAACAAAAACACACAGCTGTCATGTTCGAACCCGCAACGTGCCTGCTTAGTCATAGTGTGTCGAGCAATATTTAAAGAAATACACTGAAACCCCCTCCAAGGAAAAGGCTAAATGTATTGTTTGTGGGAACCCTAAAAGCACACAGCAATCATATCTCTGCAGGATCTAGAGTCTGCTTGTCTACCAGTGATAACACGCCAAGCGTCTGCCAAACTCGGACCCATCTTTCTGGCACTGGAATGGGACTTTTTGTTATTAATGTAATGCATGCAACCCATCTACAAGGTGGCCATTTTTTATCATTTAGAGTATGCACATTCATAAAGATTCATAAATATCTTTATTCATTCTGGTCCTCATTAACATGAACTTTCTTGTTTATTCTCAATTGTGCATCGTACATTAAAATAAAACAAATGAATTCCAAAGTGTCTGTGAAAGAGGTATTTAAAGAGTTCATTTTCTTTTACGGATACAATGACCGAAGTGATTTTAGTTGAGTAGTTTTAGTAGAGTAGAGGACTTTTTTTCTTCCCCTGAAAACAGTTTAAGAAGCAACGTTTCTCAGGAACATGGTGGGTGTTCAGGAGCGCCATCCGCCCGCCTGCTCTGTGACGCAGGTATGGCTCTGCAAAGCGCTATCTTTCCCCATTTAAATGCTAATGAACTTCTTCTGCCCGTATGGCGGGCAGAAGGCGTGTGAATTTTTAATGTCTTCTTCTCACACCGAAAGCTAACAGCTCCGGCGCTGAGGTCGAGGGACAAGCACATGACCCTTCATTCTCTTCCGCTCAAGCAAACCCTGGAGCCCACTTGGTGTGCTGCAGGCCGATCTATCCTTCTGTCTGCTTTGCGCAGGAATACATGTCTCATAATTGCATTGTGTGTGTTTAGAGGTGCGTGTGTGTGGATGTGTTTTTGTGTAAAGGCCAGCAGCCATATGGTTCCCACACATATATGCACAATGAGATGCATGCACACACACACACACACCACACACACACGCACACACGCGGACATGTGTGCAGATGTGTTGGAGTGCACTTGTTTCTGCACCTCATCAGTAATGAACAGCTGTTAATTACCTCTGCGTCCCGAGGAGGGGCCAACAGACAGAGGTTAAGGTTTGTCACAGCCTGTTAAAAATTATTTTCTGTGGCTGGTATAGTCATTGGCTTTGATAGCGAAAGGTCAGCAGAAAATTGAAGTCTAATGAAAGTCACATGGCAGGAGTGACCCCTAGCCGGCACTCTGACGATCCCCCTGGCTGCGCCGTGCACAGAAACAAAACTTTTATTTTCGCCATACATCCGTCCAGTTGTGTGCATGCGGGTGAAGTGAGCCACGTGTGTGAGATTGTTTAAAGGTGACAAAACCTTGTTGCGCGTCCTTTGAGAAATGTCCTTTTTTTTAAGCGCACTCGAGAACAAACGCGCCAACATGTTTCCTTCTATTCATGAATATATTCAGCGCCGCTGACACACCCTGGAGGACGATTAAAATAGGTTGCACAAATGTTGAACTGTGAGCAACAGTTCCCCTTGCAAACTAACACTAACGTGTGTGTGTGTGTGTGTGTGTCTGTGTGTGTGCGCGCGCGAGTGTGTGCATAACGAATGAAACCAAATCATTTCACATTACGTGTGATCTCAATTCTTAAAGGAACACTTCAGGCTCGAAGAAAGAATTGGTCCCTGGACTGAGATGCAAACCAGCCGCCTCTGACGGTGAGTACGACCACACACGACCACCACAACACTGAGAGTCACATGCGTCCGCTCCTATATACGATAGTCATCCAAACCATCAGCAGTATCCATGTGTTGATCATCAGGCGGTCACAGCGCCATCTTCCTGACACTTCTCAGGTTCCCGCTGGACGGTCCGGGGGTCCGAGGAAGCGCCAGGGAAGAAGAAGAAGAAGAAGAAGAAGAAGAAGAAGTTGTAACAGAAGAAGAAGAAACAAAATAGGAAGCAAAAGGAGGAGAAGAGAGCAGAGGCGAGGAGAGCTAGGATTCTGTCATTACTTTCTTCTTGTCTCACGCACAGTGACAGATGGTGAGGCCATCAGCAGGCTGGAGATGAGGATAATATTGTTGATTAGAAGGCATCAGAGGGAACAACATGCAGCTGTTGGCCGCCAGACAAAAGGAAGAAAGACCAGAGGAGAGAGGAGAGGAGAGGAGAGGATTTTGAGTCATCATGCACTTGATCTTTGAACCTCCGGCCAGCAGTGTAGCCCCGCTGTGTGCGTCAATGGATCCCAAACAATGTGTCCATGCGTGGGGACGTGAGACGCTATTATGTCACTTTTGTGTTTAGAGTTTCCGAAGAAGAAAAAAAAAAAAGTTGTCAACACTGTTCCAGTTTGTCGTTTGTACTTTTAACTCGCTTTGGCACGTTTTGCCTTTTGGTCTGCTTTGGAGTCAGGTCCACTTTGAGGGGGTTTAAGAGGAAACTTGAGCCTCTGGGGTGTTGTGACCCTAACGCGCACCCCATGATGATCGCGCGCCTTTCATGGGTGCTTTTATGGGTGCTGATGGTTAAAACGCGATGTTGCAGTATAACGGCGCTTTAATTACGTAGGAGTCGGCTGGCTGGACGGGCAGTTGGACTTTGGAGGTAGTCGATGCTGAACGTTTGTGTTTTATGGTGTGCTGGCAACATTAGACTGCGTATTCATGCTGGACTTTTATGTGACCGCTTTGTGTTCTGCACGCAGGTGATGCGTAAAATGCGCGCATTGGTTATGGGAGACATGTAGCCTATGAAGATAAGCCAATTCTTTGATAGAATTTTTGACATTAGACATTTTCACAGTTCTTACTCGACATATAGAAAACGCATTTGATGGATGGGAGAGTAACCATGCAAGATATAAATGGGTTCTCCCGACCAAGAACGACTGTCTTGACTCTTTAGTCTGTGTCACAGGTTGAAATGTATTGAAGGGTAAGATTGGGCTGTTATCATGTTGCGTGAACACAGAAAATGACCCTTTTGAGTTCCTTTTGTGCAACCATGTCTTCAAATCTGCGTTTGATATGCTGCCGATGGAAAGCCATACTCAAAATTATACTCAAATGATTTTCATTTCAAGACTTCTACCTTGAACATTAATAATTGATGTTCAGTCTTCGATTAAACGTTAGATTTATTAATAACCCCTGCAAAGATGTTTGAATTAGGCTGAGCAGAACTATCCTGCACGTTATAATTGTATATATTGGGAAGAGACCAGTGGAAACAAGGCATGTGCAACTCACACTTGTTCCATTATATACATTATAAGCTCTCTGTATACAAATGCCTTGTCCTGATTCTCTCTGTTTTCGACTCATTTGTCCTCCAGCTGCTGAGCCTTCCTGGACGGCTGGTGTGTGTGTGTGTGCGAGTGTGTGTGTGTGTGTGTGGAGGCCGAGGGAGCGTGATGCCGGGGGACGCGGTGTGCTGGCTCCTGGCCCTGCTGGCCCTCTCCTCGGGGACTCTACTCCCGTCTAACGAGCCCCTGTCTGCTCCCAGGGTCTTCCTCCCTTTCAAAGGTAGGCGGCACACGTCTGTCTGTCTGTCTGTCTGTCTGTCTGTCTGTCTGTCAAACACCGTGGGCTGTCAGCCTGCACAGCCCACGCCAATTATTCTTCTTCTGTGGTGGTGGTGGGGGTGGACAACCCGGGTGTCGGCCATTGCATTGCATTACATTTACTTAAAGCAATAAATGTTTCCAAAAAATACAAAATGGCGCTGCCGAAGGTAAGTTTCAGTCAACCGAACACAAAGCGGGTTGGGTGTTGTTTCAGCGTGCCTCTATAATCCAGAGAGCCTCGCCGTATCTGTCTTCATTTGCGACGGGCTGTCATTAGTTCTCTGAATGCCGGCTTTGTGTGACCTCATTCACCCTGCCCCCCCCCCCCCACCACCACTCCCTCCCACTCTGAAATTAAGTTTGATTTAACACTCGGCTGGACACACATCGAGGGCACCGGCCCTCCCCACATGCTCATGAATTCATGTGTGTGCATGTGTGTGCGTGTGTGTCTGTGTGTGTGTGTGTGTGTGTGTAGTGTGTGTGTGTGTGTGTGTGTGTGTGTGTGTGTGTGTGTGTGTGTGTGTGTGTGTACGTGCGCATGCATACGTGTGTGTGTGTGTGTGTGTGTGTGTGGGGCTCTAGGTCAAGAAATGTCAAATTAGCCCAGATGATGAAAGTGTGTGTGTGTGTGTGTGTGTGTGTGTTGTGTGTGTGCGTTTGCGCGTGTTTCTGTTTGTGTGTATATGTGTGTGCACATGCGCGTGTGTGTGTGTCCCGGGACTGAACTGTACCTATAGAATGAGCGGTCGCTGTGAAGGAGGAGAGAGAGTGTGGTTCCATCATGAGGGTGCGGGACCCGGGCGGCGTGTTGACGTGGCCCGGGTCGTACGGGTTCCCTGCCAGCGCTGCGGATCCCGCTAAGCCGCTGATGAGTTTAAATCCCAATCCTCTCACACGAGCAGATCACAGAGTCGGCTCTGGTCTGGATGCCGCGCAGGTCCGGTGGCAGACGTGAATCACTCAGCATTTCATCTGACTTTGTTGTTTCGTTGTGTCTCCAGCGTGGATGTAGCATCATGGCGTCGTTACGGTGGTGTAGCGCTGAGGGTCGATCACACGTTTGTCTCATGTTACACACACACACGCGTGTAGTATGATGTTTCACACGATGTACATCTGCTATCCATGTGTAGGAAACTGTAGATTGGTTTCCGATTGTATCCAGCTGCTTTGATTTAATGATATCGTTTTCAGGCCGGGGTCTATTGTTGTTTTAATGAAGACGGCAGCAGATGAAATCATATACAACATTACATGCTATCCTCGGTTATTTCCTGGAGCTGTTCTTACATTCTTTGTGGTTCTCCCTTGTTATACTTTGACTGTGTGTGTGTGTTTCCTTAACTCTCCCTTTCTCTCCTAATGGAGTTGGATTTTACAGTCGGCTGCGCCACTTTTTATGTGGTACAAATTGGTAATTTATTCCCCATTTATTTTAATTGAGTCCATTTTAGTTTTTAATGGGTTTCGGAGGTTAGTCCTCCTTGCTTATCGGAGGAATTTAACATACGCTTTTCATTAGGGCTTTGTGTTAGTTATGCATAATGCTACTGGTGGGACTTCGTTGTGCTTTCATTATTTTATATGGGCAGGCCTCATACGCCAAGACATAGTTGGCATTTATTTAACTTTTCAAACTTTACTACCTCTGTGTCATCATAAGTACCTACATGGAGGTTTCTGCCCAGGTTGGGCTATTATTTAATCACACTTTTTTGAAAAAAGCATTTTATAGACGTACTAATCACACACTAAGCTTGTAATGATGAATAACTAATTTCCAACTTTTACAAATACAATAAAAATATATCCACAGTGCTAGCAACTTACATAGGCCTATTATATTCCCATCAAATATAACAGTGTTTTCCCTTTCGCATGTGTGAACTTACACTTTTCATCTCATCACCTGTTTTGTATTTTAGCAGCACCTTATGTAAATCCCAGCACCGGGTCTGGGCCTGATGTGCAGTCCTCATTCCCAGAAGCTAGGACAAGAAAAGCCCCGTTCTGCATGTCTAAAAGCTTAGAGATTTAGGCGCTACAAGCGGAGAGAGCCTCCGATCACACGCTAGCTCTCCGCTAACACCAGCAGAGTGACAGCAGAGGGCTGTATCCTGTGCTAGCCTCAAAGCGCACTCGATGCCCATGTCTATGGATCCCACCTCCCTGTTCAAATGCACCGACCCTAGTGGTACTTATATGTTATTATGTTCTTGTATTTTCAACATAAAAGTACCAATATGATGCAAGTGCATTTCCACAGGCTATAGTTGACTTATAAACTGTTTTACTGATCATGTACATAGATATACAGATAAATGGGGGGGGGTACACCCGTTGATCTGTGTGAGTGTCCGGTGAGGCTCTGAACAGCTGTGTGTGTGTGTGTGTGTGTGTGTGTGTGTGTAAGCCCAATCTGCATGCTGATAAGACCACCATGTGTAAACAGCCAAGCTAGGAGCAGAGGAATGTCCATGTGTCGGTCACAGGGATGGATTATCTTTTATTTTCAACTGAGAGGAAGTTGACAAACAACATGTGGACAAGGCTCACCGATCGATGGGTTCTTTTGACGTGATGTCTTTTTTTCACACACACACACACGCACACACACACACACACACACACACACACACACACACACACACACACACACACACACACACACACACACACACACACACACACACACACACACAAATACACAACCACATATAAATACACAACCACATATACAAATATACATTTAATTTCAGTGCGTAGCACAGATGCAAAGTGTATACTGGGTTATGAAGAATAAATTACACCACTTCTTGTGCTGCTGTTATTGCACGGTTACAAGGCAAACACAAACCACCATTGTGTCTCTCATAGTTATATTGGGTTTTTTAACGATAAGACTGATGAAGCCTGACTAGGATCACAAGTCCTATATTTACCCTGAAACAAGCCCTCTAATCACATGCTATGTCAGGGCATGCAAGGGGGGGTGGCCAGGGGTTGTGACCCTTCAAACAGTAGCCGGGGTGAACTGCCCTGCGACGCGGTGAGAGAATGGGGGCCATTAACACGTAATAGCTTGTTAGGCTAATCTCCCGTCCCATTTGAAAGTGTTTAACTCTGTTTTCCTTCTGCCGTGAGCTCAGGGTGGAACACCTGGGCACAAGGTTGTCCTTGGGAACGACGCCCGGGAGATAAAAGGCAGAGCCAGACAGTCAGAAACTGGAGAGGTGGTTTTTGGACGGAGTGCAAGGTTTAGGTCAACTATGGATCGTTGTAGCTGTCTCTCTTAGCAAGTCTCTCTCTCTCTCTCTTGCATGTAGACGCTGGATAAATAGTGCTCACACTTTGCTGCTGTTATAGCACTGTGTGGGTAGCTTCATGCTGGGGCCACATCTGATTATGTTAGTCTCCTCTTTGCTTGTTGGACATCTCTAGGATCTGCGAGCCATTAAAGGAAATCCACACTTCAAGCCGTCTGCCGCACCACTGACTGCTGTCTTCCTGGAGTGTCTGTGCTAAAGCCTTTTAGGATGGGAACGAGACGGCAACGCAAACTAGCTAGTGTCTCAACGTAGCTCTTTTAAAGATTGAAACAGGCTGGACAAACCAACCAGTGTGTGACGGTGGTTGCCTAATCACTATCGCAATTTTGTCTGGCTTTTGTTAGCGATGACATAGTTCTCACAAGTTGCAACCCAATGGCTACTATGTGCTTCAGAGTCAAGCGGCAGCCAGAAACACTTTTTCAAAGATTATGAAACATGGGGATTTCTGGGGTTTGGGGGGCGGGGTTGGGTTTGTCATTGCACATTGCAATTGTTTGTTGACATAATTTGTAAGCAATGGTGATTGGTGGATGTTTAACACGACACGCACACATGCCGCCTGGGTCTCGGTCGGCCATGTGTGGTGTTTACATGTGTCGGTGCCTACCTCATCAGCAGCACCAATCACACGTCGGCTTTTCACCCCCCGCGCCCCTTTTTCACCGAGCCATTGCGACTTCTTTAAACACTGCTAACACCGTCGACAGACACGTATGAGAGATGAAAGCGCGGCCGGACTGCGCTTCATGCTTATGTTTATGACCGTGTCGCTGGTCAATCAAACAGCCCTCCATCTTGTTTACACGGTCCCTGCCCGTAATTACGCCTATCAGCCCGACACAGCGACCTGAAGTATTCTCGTAAAACACGAGAAATATAGGCGGGGCTCTGGGGTGGCCGGGGAGAGGGGGGGGGGAACCACCTGGAGCATTTGAACAAGAGCAGAGTCCACATGCCGTACACTGTTTGTTCCCGAAGTGTTTCTGTTCACCCAGAAAAACCACGTCAACGTCTTAAATCAAGTTCGGCTCTTCATCAGAAAGAACTCCACTCCGACGAGATGCCGCTGTGGCGGCCGTGGCAACAATCTCAGAAGACACACAGCGTGCCTTCTCTCTCTGTGGAGATGGTGTCGTGGGTGGAGGTGTGTGTGGAGGTGGGGGGTGGTGGTGGGGGGGCACAGCCAGTGCATCATCATCCCCAGCAACCTCTGCTCTGCAGGATGCATGCTATCAAAGTGTGATTATTCAGGAGGGGAGAACAGAAGGCGCCGGCTCCTGTGCTAAATATAGTGTGCCCCCACCCACCCAGCACCCAGTCTCTTTGTTTCTTGCTCTCTCTCGTTAACCCCCCTCCCCTCCCCTCCCCTCCTCTCTCTCTCCTCCTCCCCTCTACCCATCATCACACCCTGCCTATCTAACGGCATCATACTCTAACTCTAACCGAAGACATGTAAACACCATGTTGGCGCCTGCAACATGGCGGCCACCTTGACTTACCGAGGGCCCATGATGCGGCATCTATGTAAATAAACCATCAAACCTTGCGCTCCTAACGGGAAGGAAGCTCTCACCTACCTCCGGCTCAGCACCCATGATGTTTTAACGCTCTCAGGATGGCAGGTGGGAGGTAGGGGGAGGTAGGGGGGATATAGGGGGGATGTAGGGAGAGGAGAGTCTCTCCAAAGGTCTCAGGCGTAGGGGTGAGTGCGAGGGCACATACAGGCCAGGACATAAAAATAAGGATAGGGAGGGGGATGAGGATACTAGTGCCAGTGAACACAGAGAGGGGGGAATTCACCGGCAGCTCTGGCAACATGGAATACATGGGAAGCAGCAGCAACCCAGATCCCAAGATTTTTGATGCATTCCATGTTAGTCAGACTGTGTGCCAACCATAAAATGTTTGATTGACATACTGTATCTGCCATTGAAATGGTTGCATTGATTATCTGTAGTCAAAATTATCCGGTCAACACCCGTTAACCCCGATGCCTCTTCTAAGAAATACACTCTTTTAGCCATGCTTGGATCTCTACTACTGGAGATGAATACAACCAAATCAAATCATATCGTAATCTTCATCTTTGCAAATTTGTTAAACCTCCAAAATGCATATTGATGTTAAATTTGAGAACACATGACCAACATCAGTAAAAAAGCGAAATTTCAGTCCCGGACATCAGCTACTATTTTCCAATGTATTAATAGACATTCTTCATTGTTTTGTCTCCTCCACCTCCTCCCTTGTCTAGCTGTCGCATCTGCATCGTGCTCATCTGTGAGGTCCTTCAATTAGATCTGCCTCCATTGAAATCATTTCACTCTCATAACTTTGGGGATTTGAACCGTGTCCATCATCTTAATTGTTTGGGGCATGAATGGCAATCATTAAAATATCAAATATGTGGATGTAATGCGATTTGGGAATACGGTTTGCATTCGAGGTTAACCAACACAAATATACCCCTATTTCTGTACCTGCTTCATCTCTTCAGTATGTTTTTACATGAGTTCCCTGAAATGCATTTCTCAGGGTTTTTCTTGCCCATGACCTCGCAGCTCCCTAGAGATCCTTACACTCGCTCCCAGGAGCCTCTTCTGAGCACGCCCTTCTGAATGCATATGTTCCTGCTCGTGTGCTTCAGATGTGATCATCCATGATGTACAAGATAAACCATTTATGGGTGTCCCTGAGTGCAGTTTCCACCAAACATACACACTGCTCCAGCCAGAATAAGATCACACTAAGACCATCACTCCCTCCGCATGGGAAACACTTTGGCAGGCTTTATGAATATCCCTTCCATCTTTCTGTCTGTCTGTCGATCTCTCACTCCATCTCTCTCACACACTCTCTCTTTGCTGTGCTAAAGAAGACTTCACCCAGCAGTGTGTGTGTGCGTGTGTGTGTGTGTGTGTGTGTGTGTGTGTGTTGCGATGACAATAATGTACACATCCACCGCCAATGTGCATTCCAATGAAAGATATCTATTGCTCTATTGCTGGGGAGGTGGGGTGGTGGTGGTTCTTCAGAGCTTGTCACACAGAGTGGTCTGAGTTGAATGATCGCATACATCGGTGGATCCCGACGGTGAGGAGGCTAGTAACTGGTGGCCCAGATGCTGGGAGCGCAGCGGAGCAGAGGCCAGGCGGAGAGCAGAGACAAGGACATCTGCAGCAGATGTGCTCCGGGAATTGAGAGCAAAACCATAATGGATTTTACACACGAGGGTTTTGTTTTATTTCTAATTCAAATGGAGATATTAGAAAGGGGTATTGAAAATTTATTTTTGCGCATTGTGTGTGCGTGCGTGTGTGCATGCGCATGTGTGTGTGTGTGTGTGTGTGTGTGTGTGTGTGTATGAGTGTCTGTTTGTTTATGTCTGGATTTAGTGCCTGAGTGTGCGTGTGCACACACATGTGTCAAATGGAGATATTAGAGAGGGGCATTGAATATGCATTTTCACACACTGTGTCATTGTGTGTGTGTGTGTCTGTCTGTCTGTCTGTTTATGTCTGAATCTAGCATCTGCATTTTGTGTGTGTGTGTGTGTGTGTGTGTGTGTGTGTGTGTGTTGTTAGCTTGTTTACGCGGCACTTCAGTTAAGAGCTATATATGACACTACTTTGGTTTAGTTGCCATAGCAGCGTCTACCTGTCATGTCTTCCGAACCAAATTGAGTTCAAATGGTTCCCTCTCCAGAGTGGAAGTGGAACGCTCCGGCATCAGTGTGTTTATTTCCCCGGCGTAGGTTGTCTCGCTTTCTCCAAGACTAGAAATAAACAATAAACAACAACCACTGAGAATAGACAAAATCAGAGCTTGGGGAATTTATTTGAAAGATGCAGTTCCTTAAAAAAATAATAAAACACCTCCCTGGGACTTATCACAGCTAATGGTACTTGCTGACGTGATGAGGGGTTGCATGTGTGTGTGTGTGTCGAGAGATGCTGTGAGAGCGTGTGAAGATTGGGTTCCTTGAGGAGCAGCTCCCACCACCACCACAATCACCGCCACCACCCGATGTGGTCTCCAGATGTGGCCCTGATGAAGGAGTCCTCAGGGAGCCCGCCCGGTCACCGCTAAAATGACAGAGACAAGGGGTCAAGGGTGCCTCTCACCCCCTTGTTTACCCAGACCACTACAGCATTTACTGCCGTCTGTCCGTCAGTGTTGGGCTCTTGTTACCGCAACGCCACAGATCAATGTACCTATAGAGAAAGAATGACAGATAGAGGGACTGACATGGTGGAAATCTTGGGTGCCGTGGGGAGGCCTGGTTATGAGATGAAAACGAGTGTGTGTTGTTTTCTTAGCTTGTGGCAGCAACCGCATGAAAAGATAAGGATACATACACATATCAGGGATGGTTGTGGGACACAGAGGATATTGTCCGGTGTCTGAGTAAAGAGAGGAGGTGGGCTGTCCCGTCCAAGCCATGCTGTGTGGATCTGGTACTCCTCTCATGTTGGCAAAGCGATTACATTACATTTACATTTACATATAGTGCATTTCACAGACACTTTTGCCCAAAGCGACTTACAGTAAGTACATATGTGCAAAGAGAGTGAAACAACAATATAGACCGCTGGCGGTACAGTAAGATTTCAAGCACTCATAATTGCTAGGTTAACAACAAGTCTCAAGCCCTCATAATTTCTAAGGTTAACCCCTTGCTGGTAAACGGCAAGATAGCTAGGATAAGATGCTACACAATGCTATGTAATATTTTAAGTGCCGGGACGTATGAACATACAAGTAAGTGTTCGGGATCCAAGAGGGGATGGTATTCACAACCTGGTTGGGATACTGTAAGTGGGACTGGGTTAGGGAGGAGATCTGGTGGTGTGTGTGTGTGGGTTAAGAGGGGGAAGCTATACAGAGTCCAGGTGAACTCTGAACAGGTGAGTGGGTGAGAATGTTGCAGGTGGCAGGGGGGGAGGGGTAGAGCAGACGTAGAGAGAGGGCCTGCTGTGAGAGTGTTAATGCACTGCAGGGTAGCAGCGTCAGTTTGACATATATATATAGAGAGAGAGAGACAGAGAGAGAGAGACGGATGGGAGGATGAAGGAGGACGGGAGTGCGGGTGAGCAGAGGCCTTACAAATTGTGTGTCAGTTTTCTGAAGTTGAAACTGAAAACCTTAAAATCATAGATTGAGGTTATTATTTTAACACTCAGACGCAGGTGCACTCAAATGAGTCACATGCATGTGTGTGTGTATGTATGTGTGTGTGTGTGTGTGTGTGTGTGTGTGTGTGAGAGAGAGAGAGAGAGAGAGAGTGTGCGTGCAGACGCATGTGTCGATTTGTGTGTTTGCGTATGTCTTTGAGACAAATGGCGAGAGAGGGAGAGCGGGAGGGAGTGCGAGGGGAAGGTATGTGTTTTAATGCGATGAACAAGACCAAGTAACTGTCTGCTATGGTTATGGAGAGATGAAACCTGCGCTGGTGGTTGGCCGGGATCCCGTGGGAGGCTCTCATGTCTAAATGTCACCGCTAGATGAGAAACACCGGGACCAAACCTCCCTTTTACACGCTCACTGTGAACGCGTCTCATACCTTTTTAGCCCAGAACGCGCTGCGAGCATGAATTATTCCCCACTCTGAACAGACACACAATTATTAATTATTCCTTATTATACAATTATTCAAGTCAAGCGTTTTGGTCCTGTTGTTTGCCAACAATAAACTGCATTCCAGGGGTTAAACACGTTCAACCACGACTTTGTTGTTTTCCCTTTACTGCCACCACTAAACACTAAAATTGCAGCATGCCATTGAAAAAAGGAAAGCAATTAGCCTTTATTCCTATTTTACTACGAAGCTCCTTAGTTAGCTTATAACACGCAAAAGGTGCAGATAGCTCCAGTGTTGCTCCAGGGCGGTTGGTTGTTGAGCGGCAGATATGCCCACCACACTTTGAGACTCAGCTTGAGATTTGTAGTGACAAGCGACGACACTCAGAGGTGACCTCGGAGGAGCAGATCACCCCTGGGTGGGCTGGGACCTCTGAGAGCCCCCCTAACCTAGCCAAGGAAACAACAGGGTGCAGGGGAGAGGAGGAGGAGGTGAGAAGAAAGAGGAGGAGGTGAAGGGGAAGGAGGGCGAAGGAGAGGAGGTAAAGGGGAGGAAGAGGAGGGGGTTGAGAGGAAGAGAAAGTAGAGGTGAAAGACGGGGGGGGGGGGGGGGGGGAAAGAGGAGGAGATGAGGAAGAGGAGGTGGAGATGGAAGAGGGAGGAGGGAGGGGAGGAGGGGAGGAGGGGAGGAGGATGGAGATAGAGGAAGGGGAGGGGGAGGGGCAGAAGAAGATGAAAGAGGAGGAGAAAGAGGAGGAGAAGAGGAAGAGAAAGTGGATGAGGAGGAGGAGAGAGAGGAAGAGGGTGAGGGGGAGGAAGAGTTGACTGTGGGCAGAGCATGGGGGGGGCGGGGGGGCTTGCAGGCTTCCTAGTTTTCCAGGTTCATGCACTGATGGGCTTCCTGTAGCGTAGATAATGTGCTGATTGCGAGGGGCGGAGCCGGCCCATTGTTCACCACTTGTATTGACGTGGTGCCAAGTCCCCGCCCCGGCCCTCGCACTCTGGCCCTCGCCCACTCCCCTCTGGCCTCGCCGCTTTGTCCTCCAGCCCTGTTCTCAGGAACCCTCCATAGGTGTCCGTCGAGGCATGTTGGCTGACCAGGCTATCAGCTCCCTATGTGTGTATGTTCTAGGTGTGTGTGTGCGTGTGTGTGTGGCTGGTGTGTGTCTGTGTAGATGTGTGTGGTGTGTGTGTCTGTGTGTGTGTGGTGCCCTGTATGAATGAGGATGAGGGACGAGGGGCCTCCTGTGTTGCTGTTGTGATTGTTGTTGTTGTTGTTGTCGTCGTTGTCGTTGTCGCCGCCTCACTCATCCCTGTGAATGGACTGGCGGGCCTCAATAGGAGTGGGCCGTTTGTGTGGGTCTGGTCCATCATTCATCCACTTCATTCACCACCACCCTCCCCTGGGGCTAGAGGAGGGGTGGTGTACAACACTGGAAGTGCATTCATGCTTAATGCATCTCTGTCTCTGCCTTCCTCTCTACCCCCCCCTCTCTCTTCCTCCTCTCTCCCCCCCTCTCTCTCTCCCCCCCTCTCTCTCCCTCCCTCTCTCTCTCCCCCCCCCCCCTCTCTCTTCCTCCCTCTCTCTCTCCCTCCCTCTCTCTCTCCCCCCACCCCCCCTCTCTCTCTTCTATCCCTCCCTCTCTCTCTTCTCTCCCTCTGTCTCCCTCCTCTTGGCAGACATGCCGCAGCCATCCATGGCTGACAAGTTGGCTGCGATCCTGTCCTTTCATGTTGCATTGGGTCTCATGTAAGATGAATGGACGTGTTCCTCCGGACTATACGTTCTTAGCCGGGGGGACTATGAGCCCCCCCCCCCCGCCCCCCCCTGGCACTACGTGTCTCGAACATGAACCAACTGTAAACTAACTCTGGGTAGAGGCGCGCGAGTCGTCCATCACAGGCCGGGCCTCTGCTTCTCCATACGGTCTTCGCTTGCGAGAGCGCTACACAAGAGGAAGCGAAGGAATGTGTTTTGTTTAAGTGGATGAGATCTGAATTATGCTTTATTCATGGTAATCGTCTTAGGAGAGTTGAAAAGGCTGGGAGCCATTAACGTAAGCTGTGGATCATTCCAACACCTTAGACAATTTAGTGGGTGCATCGCGCGCTCTGCGTGAAATTCACTTATTCACCGGCGTGTCGGGATTACACATCCAATTAAGCCATCAATGGGTGATTAATTCACCACAAGCATTGGATTCTGGGAAAATAAGAGCTTTAAAACAACGGTGGCGTTGTTTCAACACGTGAGGGTACAGCTATGCTAGGAAGGTTTATTTTTGGATGCTGAGATTTCATGATGTTGAAGGATATTATGGGATGGTAAATGACAGAAAAATGCTTACAATATTTTGTGTGAGAGTGTGCCCTGAAATAAATTAAAATATTGAAATATTATTAATCCAGAAATAATATTGAAATGTACTTATTGTCAGTTGCTTTGGACAAAGTGTCTGCAAAATGCCCCTAAATGAAAACAATGTAAATATTGTCCATTGTTACAGTAAATTGTTGAGTAAATTACGATATACTGGATAATATCTTCATAACCAAAACATCACAACTGAATATCCAGTCAAAAATCTAATCCATTTAGCAGTCATGCTTGTGCCTAACATGTTGTGCAAGTAGAATCCTTCTTTTCAAACTTACTAAAGGGCCAAGAGTCCTTTTGGATATGACCTTCCTGAAAAGAGAAACCTGGCAGGCAGTCCATACACACATACACACACACACACACACAACACACGCGCACACACACACACACGCAACCGCAATCTGAAACAGTACTGTTGTCGGCTGCAGATATTTACACGCATGAGAACACAGATGACAACGATAGGACAGAGTGTGAATTTGTTTGTTTGTTTGCATGTGTGTGTGCGAACGTGCGTGTGTTTGTTTGTGTGTGTGTGAGAGAGAGCGAGAGAGAGAGAGAGAGAGCGATAGAGAGGGAGAGATAGATAGAGAGAGAGGGGAAGAGTTGGAGGAAGAAAATACTCCTTAAAGGCAGATAGGAGTGAAATCGCGCGGCAGCATCAGTGTGGATCGGCCTCTGTATGGCTGCCTTATCAGCGCCAAGCGGCTGATTTATGAGCAGGTATGACTGTGCGAGATAAGGAGGTGGAGGTGTGGACGGTGTAGAGCCTCGCTCGTCTTCCTTTACAACACCCCACCTGACTGGGGGGGTGGAGGAACCGTGACAGAAAGACTTCCTCCTCCTCTCACGCACGTCTCACAGATAATCAAACCACAACAACAATGTTCTCCAGCCCAATCAGGAGCCATCTTCCACCTCGTTCTTTTTCCCATCTTTCGTTTTCTTCCAGCGCTCTTTTACTCTCTCTCTCTGTCCCACTCTCTCTTTCTCTCTTTATTAATCTCTTTGTTCACTTCATGCTCCGCCTCACCCTTTCTCTTTCTCAAGCATCTCTCCCTCTGCTGCTCTCGCTCTCTCTGTCTCCTAATTTCTCTCTCTCTCTCTCTCTCTCTCTCTCCATCTCTCACTGTCTCCTACTCTCTCTCTCTCCTATTCTCTCCCCTCTCTCTTTAGTGTCTTGTTATCTCTCCATTCCCAAGCAGGCCTGAGCGTCTCCTTTTAGGGCGTGCGAGCAAGGAGCCCGTCGGTGTCGTTGAAAGCGTGAGCAGGGGGCCAAATGGTTATGAATTCCAGATGCCCGGAGACGCAACTGCGGTGGTTGTTCTATATTACATCATCGCGTGACTGCGAAAGTATTATCTTTTCCTCAACTACTACGATATTTAGCAACTTTTGCATGTTGTAACGGGAAGAGAGAGAGAGATTTTGGAATTATGAAGGTCGTCACATTTGAGTCACACGCAAAGTTCGATTTTTGGTTGTTTCCAAGGAGCGTGTCTATCTTTAATCTACCTATCTAACTATAGAGTGTCACTGAGCAGAACATCACGCTATAACACGCCAAACACTTTTGTTTATCACACTGATTTATGTGAGATAATGGGAGAAGAAGAATGCCGGGGTCACAAGAAGATATTCAACAGAGTCACGACTGGAGTGACCATGTACGGCGCCTAGGATGCTTCCTGTCCTGCATCTGTGTGTGTTGCTATTTTCTCTCTGTTTATTGTTGAGATGTTGGCAAGCAAACGCCACAATTTTACCGGATCATGTGAGCACAAAAGTAAAGGACGAGTTTGGAGCGTTTGCCTTTGCTCGGTAAACTAACCCGTGTTTCTTTTAGAAGTGAACTGAAGCGATTTAAAATTCCTCTCCAAGTCTATCTGGATGCCTGCGCTGCGCACTGACCCTTTTAGTCACGGGTGAGAAAAGGCCACCGGGTCACGGGGTAGGATGTCCCATCTGTCCGTCAAACATGAAAGCGGAGCCCACCACTAAGCACGGGTGTCTTAAAGGGGCGTGGCCAGTGTGTCACTCACGGAGGGGAGTGGGAAGTGGCTGTGTGTCCCACAGGCAGACCGTAATCTATAGGTTGTTTACTGTGTCTGTCAGTGTGACCTGGGTTGTGGTTTTTCTTTAATTGCAGGGTAGGATGAGAAAGTAAGACAGTGAGGCCCCGCCCACTGTGCTTCTCATTGGCCAGCTGCGGCGGTAATGGTCGTCCACATGTTCGGGCATGAAAGATAATTCTCAGCGTATATGGTTACCCGACTGGAATGTGAATTGAAGTTTAAAATTGGGGAATGGGACTGAAGAAATGAAAATTGTTTCCTCATTGGAAAATAAGGGCATTTTATTTTCTCTGTATTTCCCCCGCGCTGTAGAGTTAATCACCTTTGACACATTATTATGCATTCAATTAAATGAAACATTAAAAGCTAATCGCATTTGTAATAACGTTTGACAACGCTGATGGTGACAAATGCAGGCCTAAATGTAAATTGCACTAAATGACACGGCACATGGGGCGTCTGTTCTGCACTCAACAGTGTTAACTATCAAGCTGAGGCATGGCGTTGCCATAAAACACTTATTTATAAACTAACACCAACCTCTCCTCCGTCAATGACTGCCTGCACCTCATTACACCCGGTGTGAGTAAATCCAAGGCAGCAGCAGCAGCATGTGTCCAGTGTCTGCATTCCTTTGTTCCGCCTCCTCCTTCCCCCAGCGCCTCCCGCCCCTCCGCGCTGCCACGCCCTCCTCCTGCTCCTCTTTTGTTTCTGCCCGACGTCCTCCGCGAGAAGACCCCCAGCCCTGACTGACAGCCGCGCTACACCACCTCCCAACTTCTCACCATTAGACTGCTCTCTCTCCTCTTCCTTCTCCTCCTCCTCCTCCTTCTCTTCTTCTCCTCATCCTCCTCTTCCTCCTCACAATCTCCCCGGAGAACAATCCGGTTGCTGTTTTGCGTTTCTGCAATAGGAGTCAAGACAAGACGTGCCGTTTTAAAGTGTAGCACGATGCACAATAGTCTTGCTCCTGCTGCTGCTCACTGATGTACGTCACACGTGAGCTAAACCATGAGTCCCACATGCTGGTGGAGGGAGTTACATCACTGAGCACTGTCCAGGGAGTTGATATATTCCACAGGGAGACGCAAGAGCTCCTGAAGTTAATCTAGCAGCGCAGCTCGTAGCATGCGTCTTGTCCCGCTCAGTCTAAGATGGCCTCTTGCACATATTGCAGCTCGTCCAAGAAAGACACTGGAAAATGCAGCTCATGGTTCCAGGAGTCAGGCCCCACCATTCAGCCGAAGGAGGGAAAAGCAACATGGAGTTTGGTCTCCTTCCAAGCAATAAGTGGAGAGCTCCCATAGTTACCTGTGACAACACCGGAGGGGCTCTGTATGTTAATATGTTTTTTATAGTTGCCATGTTGGAAATAATCAAAAAGTAGATCTTGGGTTCCTTTGAGTGTAATTAGTTTGTCCGTCACTCATAAAATAGATGTTGGGTTGATGAACGGTGGATGTGTTCTGGTTTTCAATTGACTTAATTGCCATGGACATCATTTGTGAAGCCATTGAAAGGGAAAGCTGACCTTTCTGTATTTAATCAGCTTGATTATGATCTATGCTGACAGCTCCTTCTTCTGAAAACAAGTGTCAGCGTAGCAAACTCTGCGGGGTCGAAAGCTCTATTTAGTGGCAACCTTCTGGAGGACAGCGCCAACGTCATATCTTCTAGCGTCTCCAGTTTAGGCTGTGCGTTGTATTCTATGCGTTCATATCTCATGACTATGCATGTCGGTTGCAGTCTTTGTGGCCAGGGCTTCCATCTGCTGTTAACTCAACAGAGAAGCATGTCAGCTGAATGGACAGGCCCCTGGCCCCCGAGGCTCTAACTCCGAGAGCCCCATCTGAAGGCCACGCCACGCTGCTTAGCAAGCAGCCACCTCCAGCTCCTTTCATCCACTTGTCTCATGGCTGTCTCATGGCATTAGCACAGGAGACCCAGTGCCCGTCCGTTGGCGCGTACCTGGTCGGGGGGGGGTGGCCCGGCCTTTGTCTCAGGCAGACACAGAGGTCAAGTGGGGTGTCGGCAGTGGCCGCGCAGGGAGTGTCTCGTCGGCAGATGGGCCTCTGATAGTCTTCTATAAGGGGTTTGTTGGATAATGACACCCACTGAGGCTCTGTGATGCGTATTCAAATCATGACTTTACTGGAGAACAAAACACACTGTGACCACTGAGAGAGATCTCACATGCCAGCTTAGAGGCAGGAGAGGCAGGTAGGAGAGCGGGAGAGCGCAGGGGAAAGTGAGGCACAAGTCAAGTGTTGTGTTTTACAGGAGAAAACACAAGGATTTACAGAGCAGGCAGGCGACTCGCTGTTCACAGCAGTCTGGTGCATGTCCAGCTAACACGTGTTCTCTGAAGTACTTACAAAGCCCCCCCCCCCAGAGAAACAGCATTTCATTTTAAAGACATAATAAGATGTTGGTTAACGTTTTTGAAATTGCAAATACTTCAGCACCTTCGATAATCTGTCCACAGCTACGCATCTGCTGCTTTGCACATTACCTTCAGTCATTCCAATCGAGCATTCATAAGATGCTCCATTGCAACGCTATGCGCTGGCCAGAATTGGATCGGCCACATGCTGCTTCCTGTTTGACGAAACTAAATCAAGCCATCTCGCAATGACAAGCCGTGTGGAAACATTTCCCGAAACATGTTCAACGATTTACCTGCCCTGCCCTCCTTGTGTCTCGGAAGATAGCATTTCCACTACCCTTGTATCCAAAACATTGCCTTGCAAAACAAACGTTGATAGGCGTTTTCATGGCAGCCGTACAGAAGAACAAGTCATCAGGACAATTCATTTTTTAGTCTACCTGCCTAATGTCTGGGTCATAATGACGGCGTTTTCATTCATCCCGCAGCTTTCCTCAACACCTTCGCTGTTTTTCCTTCCAGCGGCTTGTCTGATCCTGCCAGCATCCAGCAGCTCCCCCGTCTGCATACCAGCTCACTGAGATAACGCATGCCTCATTTTTAGCACCCAGCATGCCACAGGTGGAGGGAGCGGAGTGATGGGGGACATCCATCCAGGATGGGCGCAATAACTAAATGTTTTGCCACGGATGGGTGGGTTCACGGCTCACCCATAAATAGCAGCTGAGTGTGGCGTGAGGACAGAGGGGCTCGCTAACAGACGAATGACTAATGAGACCTGGCGAGCTCACAGAACGCCCTGGGCCATGCCGGGTACCGATAAAATGTGCTAACCTTTCCTTTTAATGAACTAGTCCGGTCAAAAGGTACCTTGTGTAACACACCCTTTTGTGGGAATTGAATTGGGGGGTTTTTTCTCGGTGCAAAAGTGACTCAGAATTAATTCTTATCTAAATGACGGAGGAGGGGGAGTGTTGGTAAAATGCAGGAGTCAGCCATGTCTGGGGAGAACAGAGGTCAAGTGGGGTGTCGGCAGTGGCCGCGCAGGGAGTGTCTCGTCGGCAGATGGGCCTCTGATAGTCTTCTATAAGGGGTTTGTTGGATAATGACACCCCTCGCCTTCTCCCCAGACATGGCTGACTCCTGCATTTTACCAACACTCCCCCTCCACCCCTGCCCATCCGTTAGTCATTTCGATAAGAATGAATTCTGAGGTCAGGCTGAGTAACTTTTGCACCGAGAAAAAAACCCCCAATTCAATTCCCACAAAAGGGTGTGTTACACAAGGTACCTTTTGACCGGACTAGTTCATTAAAAGGAAAGGTTAGCACATTTTATCGGCACCCGGCATGGCCCAGGGCGTTCTGTGAGCTCGCCAGGTCTCATTAGTCATTCGTCTGTTAGCGAGCCCCTCTGTCCTCACGCCACACTCAGCTGCTATTTATGGGTGAGCCGTGAACCCACCCATCCGTGGCAAAACATTTAGTTATTGCGCCCATCCTGGATGGATGTCCCCCATCACTCCGCTCCCTCCACCTGTGGCATGCTGGGTGCTAAATAATGGCGGCCAGGGAACAACAAACTGAGGCATGCGTTATCTCAGTGAGCTGGTATGCAGACGGGGGAGCTGCTGGATGCTGGCAGGATCAGACAAGCCGCTGGAAGGAAAAACAGGGAAGGTGTTGAGGAAAGCTGCGGGATGAATGAAAAGGCCGTCATTATGACCCAGACATTAGGCAGGTAGACTCAAAAATGAATTGTCCTGATGACTTGTTCTTCTGTACGGCTGCCATGAAAACGCCTATCAACGTTTGTTTTGCAAGGCAATGTTTTGGATACAAGGGTAGTGGAAATGCTATCTTCCGAGACACAAGGAGGGCAGGGCAGGTAAATCGTTGAACATGTTTCGGGAAATGTTTCCACACGGCTTGTCATTGCGAGATGGCTTGATTTAGTTTCGTCAAACAGGAAGCAGCATGTGGCCGATCCAATTCTGGCCAGCGCATAGCGTTGCAATGGAGCATCTTATGAATGCTCGATTGGAATGACTGAAGGTAATGTGCAAAGCAGCAGATGCGTAGCTGTGGACAGATTATCGAAGGTGCTGAAGTATTTGCAATTTCAAAAACGTTAACCAACATCTTATTATGTCTTTAAAATGAAATGCTGTTTCTCTGGGGGGGGGGGCTTTGTAAGTACTTCAGAGAACACGTGTTAGCTGGACATGCACCAGACTGCTGTGAACAGCGAGTCGCCTGCCTGCTCTGTAAATCCTTGTGTTTTCTCCTGTAAAACACAACACTTGACTTGTGCCTCACTTTCCCCTGCGCTCTCCCGCTCTCCTACCTGCCTCTCCTGCCTCTAAGCTGGCATGTGAGATCTCTCTCAGTGGTCACAGTGTGTTTTGTTCTCCAGTAAAGTCATGATTTGAATACGCATCACAGAGCCTCAGTGGGCCTTTGTAGGAGATGCCGCTTCAATAAGGACAGAGGAATGGGTGCTTTCTGGCCCCTCAGCAGCAGTGGTGGCAGGGGTCCCAGCCTCTCTCTGCCACACCCCTCCCTCCCTCCACCCACCCCCTCCTCCACCCCCGTCACCTTTTGACACACGACCCGTGCCTTTGTACATTTTTCTTTTTTTCAGGGCAGGGAGAAATAGGCTTTAGCTTTTAAAAAAAAAATAACGACGTCCATCAGTGTCTCCACAGGACACAATGAGGGACGGGGAGGACAGGGTTGTAACAAACTAATCATCCCAGAGGTGATGGGGGGACGGACGGACGGACAGGCGGAGCCACGGACCCCCCCCCCCCCCCGTCAGGCTGAGGCTGAGGTGAGGATGCTGTCGTGTGTGTCTGATCAATGATCATCGGGGGATAAGTGATTCAAAAATATGTTTTATGAGTTGTTTGTTGTTGTTGTTTTTTTTACTGACGTGCCCATGCTATCTTGTTAATGATTCATCCAATGACTCCCACGCAACACATCAGGAAATTCCAAACACACCCCCCTCACGCGACGCACACGTGCACAGACACACACACACACACACACACACACACACACTTATCCCCTAAACACAAGATGGATTTGACAAAGAGAGGCATGGATTTGACAAAAAAAGCATAAATATAGAGGGTTTTTCAAGGGCTCTTTTTCTCTCTCTCTCTCTCTCTCTCTCTCTCTCTTTCCTCCCCTCTCTCCCCTCTCTCCTCTCTCCTCTCCCTTCTCTCTCCCCTCTCTCCCCTCTCCTCTCTCTCGCAGACGAGGGAGACATTCTACAAACACACACGACCGTGGCAAAATTTAAGTTTATTGCGCCCATACACACGGTAACACCACACGAGGCACACACACACCTCGGAGAGCGCATACATTCACGCCCTACATGAACGTGATGCTGATGCTGTGGCGCACAAGCTTGAATAGGTGCGCCATCCGTGTGTGGGCTTATCTAGGCACGTGATTGGCTCTGTGATGAGAAACGTAATGGCGAGGACCCAGAGGTAAACAAAAAACATGAGAAGGCGAGAATATTGTACTGGTATATAGACATCTGATCTCCACGCAGAGTCACTTCGGGTATGTTTTGTGTCCACGATCGCGTCGGCACGCTCTCTTTGCCCTGGTACTCTCGCCTTGCGCCAGAACTCAGACAATGCCCGCTGGATCGAACATCATATACACGCGAAATCTTGTCGCTTTGACGCTAAAGTCTGTCGCTGGAGAACTGAATGTATCTACATCACGTACACAGCTGCTCCGCTGCTTTCCATTTGGCCTATGGCAGGTGTGTGTGTGTGTGTGTGTGGGTGTGGGGGGGGGGGGGGGGGTGTTTGTGTGTGTGTGGTTGTGACCTCCTTCGTACCATTTAGAGATACAGAGTATATCAGTTAAGCTAAAAAAGGAAAGCTATGAATGAAAAGGCCGTCATTATGACCCAGACATTAGGCAGGTAGACTCAAAAATGAATTGTCCTGATGACTTGTTCTTCTGTACGGCTGCCATGAAAACGCCTATCAACGTTTGTTTTGCAAGGCAATGTTTTGGATACAAGGGTAGTGGAAATGCTATCTTCCGAGACACAAGGAGGGCAGGGCAGGTAAATCGTTGAACATGTTTCGGGAAATGTTTCCACATGGCTTGTCATTGCGAGATGGCTTGATTTAGTTAAACAGGAAGCAGCATGTGGCTGATCCTTCCTGTTGAGAAACGTTTGTCATCTCAATGTTGTGCTATGATGAGGCAGGACTGGCGTTGAGACAAGTGTCGTCTAAACCAGAGGAAGCCACAGTCTATCGTCTCTGACCCATGATGACAATTAATCTCATCGCGCGCTCAGACGCATAAAGGCCAAGGCACTATGGAGACGGCTTTATCGCAATGTGCTATTCGCGCAGATATGTCAATCACTCGAGAAGTGACTGGAACGGGGTAATTCAGTGCATGTATGTCCGGTTTCATGTTGTCGTGGTAACTTGTAGTAAGTTGCTAAAAACTCTAAGCTAGCTCTCTCTGTTAAAGAATAGAATAGATAGCTTCTAAAAACCTGTCCTCATATTAAATCACAGGCGGTATTCCGGGACGTTTTAAGGAGGACGGGGAAAATTAGCTTTTCTGGAAAGCCAGTGCGGAGGAGGAGGAGCAGGAGGAGGAGCAGATGTGGCCGTCTGTGGGGAGCAGCAGCAGAACCAGACCCGGTCCGGAGGGGCCTGGCGGCTGGGGGGACGCCTGGCCCGCCAGACGCCCCAGGGGACGGGCCCGATCCCGGGGCGGATCCTCGCTGGCTCGCCCCGGCGGACGGCTCCACGTGCCACACGGCGGCCTGGTGAGTTGACACCACCACCTCCGCCCACCCGTACCCCTCAACCCCACCCTCCTCCACCCAAATCCTCCTCTCAACCCCACCCTCCTCCACCCAAATCTCCTCGAGCTGATCCTCCGCCACCTTGTCCGCTGCCAGGACCCCCAGCTAGCCTGCGTCCGGCTCCCTGACACTAATGAATGCTAAGCAGGCTTGGCCTGGTGGTCGGTGTGGCCTGGTGGTGCCCGGGGGTCATGGTCCCACAGAGAGACAACGCTGCAGGGGAAGCACACAAAGCCGCTACAGGCCCGGTGGCTCGGTGCATCCCTGGTGGTGGTGGCGGCGACCATATTGATCCGGGGACGAGCTCAGGATGGGCAGCAGTGGGGTGCCCTCCTCCCGGACGTCTCCCCCCCTAACCCCCCCAGCCACCACCCCAGGGCCCCGGGGCTCATTTCAGGGTCACAGGGTCCCTACAGTCCGCCTGCCTCTAAGCTGGCATGTGAGATCTCTCTCAGTGGTCACAGTGTGTTTTGTTCTCCAGTAAAGTCATGATTTGAATACGCATCACAGAGCCTCAGTGGGCCTTTGTAGGAGATGCCGCTTCAATAAGGACAGAGGAATGGGTGCTTTCTGGCCCCTCAGCAGCAGTGGTGGCAGGGGTCCCAGCCTCTCTCTGGAGGAGGGGGTCCCAGCCTCTCTGTGGAGGAGGGGGTCCCAGCCTCTCTCTGGAGGAGGGGGTCCCAGCCTCTCTCTGGAGGAGGGGGTCCCAGCCTCTCTCTGGAGGAGGGGGTCTCAGCCTCTCTCTGGAGGAGGGGGTCCCAGCCTCTCTCTGGAGGAGGGGGTCTCAGCCTCTCTCTGGAGGAGGGGGTCCCAGCCTCTCTCTGGAGGAGGGGGTCTCAGCCTCTCTGTGGAGGAGGGGGTCCCAGCCTCTCTGTGGAGGAGGGGGTCTCAGCCTCTCTGTGGAGGAGGGGGTCTCAGCCTCTCTGTGGAGGAGGGGGTCTCAGCCTCTCTGTGGAGGAGGGGGTCTCAGCCTCTCTGTGGAGGAGGGGGTCTCAGCCTCTCTGTGGAGGAGGGGGTCTCAGCCTCTCTGTGGAGGAGGGGGTCTCAGCCTCTCTGTGGAGGAGGGGGTCTCAGCCTCTCTGTGGAGGAGGGGGTCTCAGCCTCTCTGTGGAGGAGGGGGTCTCAGCCTCTCTGTGGAGGAGGGGGTCTCAGCCTCTCTGTGGAGGAGGGGGTCTCAGCCTCTCTGTGGAGGAGGGGGTCTCAGCCTATCTGTGGTGGAGGGGGTCACAGCCTCTCTGTGGAGGCCGCATAGAAGAGCTCTCTGTCACGGCTCAGTGTCAGCCGCAGAGATTCCGCGGCCCCTGCACTGCCTCCTTTGATAAATGGAAGCTCTTAGGTTGGCTGTCAGACTCCTCCACCCAGGGGACCCCTGCTTCCATTCTCACCCGTCTAACACACGGCTCACTGCAGGGGGGGGTGAAAAATGACCTGAGAGGACAGGGTGGATTCCCAGTATTGGCCTGGAGACCGGGGGAGTGGAACACCCAGAGAGGGGAGAAGGGGGATGTTGTCCCCCATGGGCCTTGAATCAACATTCACTCGTAATGGCCACTCTAATTTCACATCCTAATTACCCCCCGCCCCCCTCCCCCCCATTCCACCTAAGATTTCCTGCAGCCAGAGCCACATTGGCCATGACCTTCATACTGGTGAAGGGGGGAGAGAGTTAGAGAACCAAGGCTGGGCTGCCTTTTGGTTCAAACCCACACCACAAAAGGGGAGGTTCTGCAGGGAGCTTCTTCCATCCACCAGCACACGGCCCAGACGCAGAGGAACTGGGTGCAGGACAGGCTAGGAGGATAGGCATGCAACCATTAATAGTGTTGAATGGATTTACTCCGTGAAAGCATCTTGCGTTGTGTTGCTGCAGCTGAATGTGAGAGCGTTGTTTGCTCTAGGTTGCTGGGAGGGGAGGGGGGGGGCAAGGGTCAGACAAGGAGAAGGATATTTCACTCCCTCCCTCCCGCCTCCTCTCTCTCTCGCTCTCTCTCTCTCTCTCATCATTCAGCCCTCTTCTATTCCCTCTCACCTCTGTTGTCTCCACTGCCCACACCGCCATGTCGGCCAGCCTCTCTCTGGAGGAGGGGGTCTCAGCCTCTCTCTGGAGGAGGGGGTCCCAGCCTCTCTCTGGAGGAGGGGGTCCCAGCCTCTCTCTGGAGGAGGGGGTCCCAGCCTCTCTCTGGAGGAGGGGGTCTCAGCCTCTCTCTGGAGGAGGGGGTCCCAGCCTCTCTCTGGAGGAGGGGGTCCCAGCCTCTCTCTGGAGGAGGGGGTCTCAGCCTCTCTGTGGAGGAGGGGGTCTCAGCCTCTCTGTGGAGGAGGGGGTCTCAGCCTCTCTGTGGAGGAGGGGGTCTCAGCCTCTCTGTGGAGGAGGGGGTCTCAGCCTCTCTGTGGAGGAGGGGGTCTCAGCCTCTCTGTGGAGGAGGGGGTCTCAGCCTCTCTGTGGAGGAGGGGGTCTCAGCCTCTCTGTGGAGGAGGGGGTCTCAGCCTCTCTGTGGAGGAGGGGGTCTCAGCCTCTCTGTGGAGGAGGGGGTCTCAGCCTCTCTGTGGAGGAGGGGGTCTCAGCCTCTCTGTGGAGGAGGGGGTCTCAGCCTCTCTGTGGAGGAGGGGGTCTCAGCCTCTCTGTGGAGGAGGGGGTCTCAGCCTATCTGTGGTGGAGGGGGTCACAGCCTCTCTGTGGAGGCCGCATAGAAGAGCTCTCTGTCACGGCTCAGTGTCAGCCGCAGAGATTCCGCGGCCCCTGCACTGCCTCCTTTGATAAATGGAAGCTCTTAGGTTGGCTGTCAGACTCCTCCACCCAGGGGACCCCTGCTTCCATTCTCACCCGTCTAACACACGGCTCACTGCAGGGGGGGGTGAAAAATGACCTGAGAGGACAGGGTGGATTCCCAGTATTGGCCTGGAGACCGGGGGAGTGGAACACCCAGAGAGGGGAGAAGGGGGATGTTGTCCCCCATGGGCCTTGAATCAACATTCACTCGTAATGGCCACTCTAATTTCACATCCTAATTACCCCCCGCCCCCCTCCCCCCAATTCCACCTAAGATTTCCTGCAGCCAGAGCCACATTGGCCATGACCTTCATACTGGTGAAGGGGGAGAGAGTTAGAGAACCAAGGCTGGGCTGCCTTTTGGTTCAAACCCACACCGTCATGTCGGCCACCCCCAACACTGCCAGCCATAGCGACACATTACAACAACAAACACCTCTTCATCATCATTACAGCCGCTTGCAGGGTCTGCACCACACACACACGTGATGAACACACACACACGCGCACGCACACACACACATGCACGTGAACACAATGGCTAGCCATCGGCCCAGACAGGATTGAGCATTTTGTAAACAGCTCATGGTAGCCAGTGAGTGTTTTCCATGTTTCCCCAAACCAAGGGATTAGTTGATGAAGACAGAGAGAGAGCCAGGCAGGGTGACTTACTGAGTTGCTGCAAGGCAAGGCTTTACGGCATTAAAGGCTCTGCGTGAATATGGATTTGCCATCCTACTTTGCATTCCTCAGCTTCTTCTGTCGCTAATAATCGAGAGCCAAATGATTAAAAAAATTTAACTATCCTGCCCATTCTTTTGCATAAAATGCAGTGGAGAACAGGATTATGTTACACTACGTTGTGGGGAAAATGTCACGGGGAAAATGTCAGGAAATTATATATTTTGTCTGTCTTTGGTTTCAATTATTCTCCAAGTCACCCCGTGAGCACGTCCCAGCGGAGACCCAAGTCACGTATGCTTAATCTGGTGTCTGTTCACAGTCTCTTGTCAAAACATCCCACCCAGGCCTCCCCACGTCACCCACCCCCCACCCCCCACCCCTCCTGCAGCAGGCGCCCTGACCCTGCTAGATAATCCTGATTAGGCCGAGATGTGTTAAAAAGACGCCGATGAGCCTTCACCTTGGAACCTCATAGCGACCTCTGAACTTTCACCTGTGCCCCCTGGGGTGTGGTTTGAGGCAGCTGTCCACCCAGTCACAATGTCCTGAAGAAGGGATGGGAGAGTATGTAGAAACCAGAACTTTAAAGGACTTTGAAGGATTCCGATGATATTCATTCCCCTCAGTGTGAACTGGATTCCCATCTGGTATTCACAATGCTGGCTCTGTACTGATTTGGCTATTGTGGAACCTTTTCACTGTTCTCTCGCTTCACCAGGCGTTCATCACACACACACACACACACACACACACACACACACACACACACACACACACACACACACACACAGACACACACACAGACACACACACACACACACACATACACACACACAGTGTCTGGGGAAACTGTCTTTCAATGTTTTGTGGGATAATGAGACCTCAAATATCCCGAGGCAGACATTAAATTGGCTGCATGATTGAAAAGCACCCAGGAACACCCAAGAATGACAGAACGCTCTTTCACAAGTTTGCGTGCAAAAGTCTGGCAGTGCTGGCCGGGGAACGTCTTCTGTTAGTCAGCGCTGGAAGTCTCTCCTGTGAATCCTCTGTCTTGGTTTTGATTGCTGCACATAAAGTTGCATGCGGCACACCGAGGAGTTGCACACGCAGGCTGAAAAGTGGCAACGCGACTCAAACATAGTACACTATGTGACCTTTCCTGACAGTTGAACCATAGAGCCTCCTCTTTGTCCCAGATGCTTTCATTAACCTCTCCTGTCGTCCACATCGGCAGAAATAGATTTGTTATAATCTCTTGACGCCACTCAGCAAGTGAGCGTCCTTGTCAAATCAATATTTCCAGACTCTCGACTTGTGTGGCGGGAGACAGGTGTCTTCGCCCTGGCGTGAGGATCAGGGAGTTCTAATGCGCTGTTTCTATGTAGACACACACACACACACACACACACAAGCGCGCACACACACACAGACACACCTCGCACGAGCAGCAGCACCCAGGCAGAGCTCCGGGAAGTGCATTGGAGTGACAGCATCAGGAAGCCAGGTGATAACACATAATCTGGTGGCAATTATTCCCCCTCGACAGGCCCAGGTAACCAGCAATCACTCCACTGACACGTGTTCTTCTGAGTCAATCGGCCCAGCCGCTGGCGGCTGGTGGTGCTGAGGAGCTGATTATGAGGTACCGGCGGTGACGGGAACTACACACAACAACGCTGCAGTTCCGCTGATAAGAGACTTCCCTGGCCCTCTCTCTCTCTCTTTCCGTCTCTCTCTCTTTCTGTCTCACTCTCTCTCTCTCTCTCTCTCTGTTCGCTCACTGCCTCACAATGTTTGATTCTGGTCAGCGTCATTCATACGGGTTCAGCTACGGCTATGTTCGCTCGCATGGGCGCGTTTTGGATACATAGGCTCTGTAGTCTTTGATTGATCTGGTCGTCTGCAATCAGACTTCAGCGGCTCTGTAGCGAGGTGAGGCCTCAACCTCAGCTTGATGAGAACACGCGAGGCACACCACCAGAGGCTTGGACAGTTTGGACACCACGCCTGTGATGCCTGGCCCAGGTATGCGGGACTTTCTGCTGTCAGCACCCGTCCCAATGTTTCTCCCCCAAAACCGCTCACAACTGGCAGGCTGAGAGCATGAGGCTGGAAGATCTATCCTAGCGGCCTGAGCTAGTGAGCTACGTTCAGCTGCACAGGGAAATATCCTGACAGGGATTTAAAATCAAATCAGCGCAGGTTACAGGGATTTAAAACAAATCAAATTTGGATTTGGCCAACATGGAATGCCTAGGTTAGAATGGTTAGCTGTCAGTGCAATATGTTCATGTATGTCCGTGTGCGGGTATACATTATTTCAGGTTAAACGAGTACACTGGTACATTTTCACCTCGCAAAGAAACGGGATCAAAATGATTGTCCATCTCCCGCATTTGTGTGGCGTTAGCAGGGTGCACGCACGCACACACACACACACACACACACACACACACACACACACACACACACACACACACACACACACACACACACACACACACACACACACACACACACACACGGCTAGCTGGCCGGCACGTACTTTGCCAGCCAACATATCAGAGAGGGACCAGGGTGCAGGGGCATGGCACCAACAACAGGTGGACAGATTACTCGCCGCTGGCTCAGCTTACCAGCAGATGTCTTTGATATTCTAGGATTGCATCAAGAATAGTTAATAGGCTTTAATAGATGAACGTTTATAGTCATCAGTGTTCTCGTTTGCGCTGCAGTGAGACGCAAATGCAAACGTGCCACAAACACACACACACACACACACACACACGCACACGGTGTCTGTTAGTGATTACAAAAGCCAGTGTGTGAACCCCAGTGTGTGACGTACACCAGATCCTAGAGCGTTCACGGCTCCACTTGTGTCTTATCATTTTTTAATGTACTGGTTAGCGGTCGGCTGATGATTTAGCTTGTTTAACACCATGCCAAGGGGATGTTTTGTTTTTTCACATCTGTCACGATTCCAGAGGCAGCAGCTATTATACATGAGCCATAACAGACCAGAGAGGGCGGGGAGTGGGGTGCAGACATCGAGATAAATGAATTGTGCTGTGAGAGGACGTGGAGATGGTGTTCTGTTTCTGCCCTTATCTTACCACAGACAAGAAAAAGGAGTGAAGTCGTAATTTGCACATATTCAGGTTGAGCCGGGAATAACTTGGAAACGTGAAATCTAACGGGCGATTGTAAAGAGCAACCTCTTCACTGCACACCACGTGATACACAATGCCGTGAAGTGCGGTGTGTGGTGTGTTACTGTTACCGAGGAAGACGTTGTGTTGCTCTAATAATGTTAACGGCCGGCAGCAACAGTGGTGGAACTCGAGTCCTTTTTGCGTTTTAGTCGTGCTGCTGAATCCATTTTGCTCCTGTGTTCGCCGCTCTAATGTTTCACGGCGGTTTCACGGAGTAATCTAGTTTAGAGACCCGGGATCAGATACAATGACATGGTATTATGCCGAGGATTAATGAGGACTTTAAGCCTTATCTCCCTAACCGCAAGACTGCACACCACACACGCGCACGCACACACACGCGCACACACACACACACACACACACACACACACACATGATGTATCACATTTTTCTGTGTCTGTGCTTTCTTTAATACCGATTCCCATGCTGGACACATGCAGTGTGTCTTCATGATTCAAGCACGTTCAGCCACCTAGAATGTTCTGTGTTTGGCCGAAGCCATATTTTGTTCACCAACAACGTTGTCGACCCATATTTCTGTCTGACGATGGTCTTTTGCTATAACGGGCAGTTTGCTTTGGAAAGGAACGTGAGAAATGGAATGACGTATATTTTAAGATGGTTGTCGAACGAACGCCGGGAGCTTTCCAAAATACAATTACGTGACCTATCCGGCCCGCGGAACAAACCACAGGAGACGAGCTATGCTAACTATGGCCGTAGCCAGGCTATTTTCAAAATGTTTTGCCCCACTTGAGATGTAATTTACGGGCAGGTAGGGTTTCACTCCTGTGCTTTGTGTTAATCAACTGTTCTTTTGGGCGGCTTCCGAGCTCTTAATTATAACGCAGAACACGCAAGGCTTTGTTTATTCCATGTTGTTATCGCAGCCTGGAATAATATTGTTCAGTACAGCAAGAAACATCGCAGAGAATCATAGATCATCTGATTCGGTTGGTTTTGAATCTTTCTGGATTCAAAGAGCCTCATTAGTGATCGCATGGATGTGCCTGAACACTAATTAAAGACGTCTATCCCAAAATAAATAGATAGATAGAGATTATGTTGGACCAAAGCCATAGTACATGTGGGAGCCGGCCAGCCTTCAGATACCAGCACCCAACTTGGCAGGTGATTTGTCGCGCTACCACGTAGGAGGAGATGAGGGAGGACTGTTGCTTTGGAGTGTCATTATTAGGCTGCAGTGTAAACCACCAGGTTGTTCCTTGTGACCTTGAACTTACCAGCAGCCCCCCCTCGCCCCGTCTGACTGATATTATATTGGAACGGTGACCACCAACGCGCTCCCATTCAGATGACCCTGAGTGCTAATCTGAGTGCAGGGGTGATGAATGTGGACCGCTGTCAGCTTGTGATGTCTGGAGTCCCCTTAAGCAGCCCTCTCCAGTGTCCACTCGGCCCACCACCCCCCCCCCCCCCCCACACACACACACACTGACAACAGAACACAACGAGGACAGCAAGCTAGCCTTGGTGTTTATAGACTGAGGCAGGCGACCGCGTGAGTGAGCGTGTGTGAGCGTGTGTGCGCGTGTGTGCGTGTGTGTGTGTTTGTGTGTGTGCACATGTGAGTGTGTGTGTGTGTGTGTGTGTGTGTGCCTGCGTGTTCAGAGAGGACACTCCTCTGCGTATGTCCAGTATGTTTATGCATGCGGTCATCTGGATCTGGTGTCCATTTTGGATCAGAGCTGTCATCGGGCGGCCATCACCGCTAGCACCTGTCTTCGGTCTAGTTACTCCTCCCTGGCTTCCGTATGGGGGTCCTCTGTCTTTCGAACAGGCCTTCCACATGAAGCAAAATAGAGCTATTTTAAAATCATAATCATATAAATTCAGATTGATTAATGGCGTATGGGGTTGGCGGTTAGCCGAGAAGCTTCCTGTCAATGGATGGTGGATTATCAAGCCGCCGTCCCTCCAAGCGGAGAACGATGTGTTCTCATAAAACCATTTTGTCAAGAGCCAAGCCAGGAGCCTGGGATGGTTAGGTTCCTTATCTGGTGTACAGGGATGCTTTTCAATGCACTGCAATGCGCAGTGCGACTATTAATATACATAAGCAACATATGTAGGTTTGTTTGGGTGATTCTTCAACTCCACCATGTTGTGCTTTAGAAATGTTTATCGCACAAGTTAATTATATCGCTTATACCCTGGTCATTTGCCAACAATATAACAAAAGAATTTGCTAATTTCTGATTAAACTTTTGCACTCCAAATAGTTATGAAGCGAGATCTTACTGTTGTCATGACAAGGAACAATTCTAGTCCTGTTTACAACCAAGCCGCTTATAGTCACGGTACAAATTACAACATGGTGAGGTAAGAGAAGGTAATCACCTAACTCGTTCAAGTTATTATGTCAATGTTTCCTCTGCTGTGTCCCATTATTAAAAATTGTTTTATTCTCCAAATATAGGAAATGTTAAAATCAGCCATTAATGTGTTTTCCTTCCCAGTCGTTAGTTTATCAAGTTGATAACTCGATAACAAGTAAGCATTGACAGCTGTGCTCATTAATGTTGCTTTGGTTACAGGTTGGATAGCGGATGAATTTAGAAGTGATTGAGGCAAACTTGAGGCAAACTATGTGTGTGCAATACACGGTACCGCACAACTGCCAGCCAATCAGAAAAGTATTCATCCAGACCATGGTATAATACACAATATACGTCCGTATCCGATCTGATCTGTAAGCATCAAAGTCACATCCGACCGATACAAAACAATGACATATTACTGCATTACAGAGCAGAACAACAGGAGAAGCACTGAGACACTTTGCATCACTTTGAGTGCTGCTTTGACAAACAGAACTGCAGTACAGATGATCCCAAGTGATGGGACATTTAACCTGTGAGAAGTTCCTCTCCAACGTACCGCTCAACCAAGGAGGGACGGAGGAGAGAGCCATCCGGTGACAGGGGAAGAAGTAGTAGTAGTAGTAGTAGTAGTAGTAGTAGTAGTAGTAGTGGGGTACTGTTGTGTGGACCCACTCATGTGGAACCCCGAGCGATGACCTCCCTTCTGGTGGCCCAGGACACAGAGCCAGCCAGGACACAAGGGTCAGCTTTCCCCCAGAGTATCACAGAGATGCCCAGGGAGATAGAGTTAACACAGGCGGACATATGTAACGCTAGATCCAAGAGGCTGCAATGTGCTCTGGTTTGAAAAGCTTAGTTCGTCTCCAGTACTGTTTTATTATACCGAAGGTGTCATAGAGGGATGAGTTGCAGGGCCCTCCGCAAAGATTCTTCCTGTAGCCTACTCTGCATTCTTCACTTTTTCTCGGCGACTGCCTTAGAAACCCTTTGAACCAACACCAATTTGTGTGTGTGTGTGTGTGTGTGTGTTTAGGATTATTCAACACATAAACAGCCTCAAACAATCAATTTTACCCTTCACATCTTATTTTGTAATTTTTTTGCAGTAATGTGGAGCCCCGAGAGACGTAGTGATGTAGCAGTGAGGTGGCCTCAGAGATGTGAGAGACTCTGAGACAGTTTCTTAGAGAACCTGACTCAAGAGACTGAAAGAGGTTTGAACCTCAGTTTGAACCATCACAGTTGGTCGGGTCAGGTAAAACGCAGAGGAAGGTTCAGGGTTCAGGCTGTAATACAACACATGATGTCATATGAGCTGCTCCCAGGCTGCTCTGGGCCACCTGTACAGACCCTCTGCAGATGGACCTGTTGGAAGAACAAGAGGAACCATTTACCAAATTGAAGATTGCCTGCGCTTTGCCATTTTCAGACAGAAACCACTGCTTGCTTGTTGTAACTGTTCCAGTCTGACTATAAGAGTGGGATATGTTTTGGGTTTCTGTCAAATTGTATAAAACCAGTCCGAGTCTACGGCTTTGGCAGACCAGAAACCCCATAATATCAGGCTATCATGTTCGAGCTGCCATGTAAAACAAACTTTTGTTTTAATGACAGCTACTGCGTCTAGCTAGCAAGGTCTGTGGACTCGTTTTGGAAGATTATTTCATAAGTGGCGAGTATGGCACAGGTTTTCTCTACGTGTGGGTGCCTCGTTGTGTTTGGCCGGGGAAAGCGGGGGAAATATCACTTCAACAAAAAGGTATTTCCATTATTTTTGGCAAACAATGGCCGCCACATCGCCAAAATGGAGCTCGCTGGACAAATCTCCCCTGACCACTTTCACGGTCCGCGTTGTTTGGTTTCTCTATTTAGGCGTCGGTTTTGTAAGCTTACAGGATTGGAAAGAGCTTAAATAAAAAAGGGCCTTTTTTAAAAAAGTGTCTGCTCTGTGTGTCCCCCCCTTACCCCCAACAGAGCTGAGGTCCACCGGCACCGCCCACCACTTCTCCTTCCTGCTCAACTCGTCAGACTACCGGATCCTGCGCATGGACGAGGACCACGACCGCATGTACGTGGGCAGCAAGGACTACATCCTCTCGCTGGACCTGCACGACATCAACAAGGAGCCGCTCATAGTAAGAGAGATCTTGTGCTAGACCTTACCCCCCACCACCACCCCCCAAATCCAATTAAAGTCTAATAATTATGCATCATCTCGATTTTTAATAAAGTGTAATGTGATTCCTCCACCAGATCCACTGGCCCGTGGCCCCTCAGAGGAAGACAGAATGCGTCTTGTCAGGAAAGGACACAAATGTAAGTCAATTCATCCACACTGTGTACACACTGCTACCATCATTGCTATGCAGTACAACAATATAGCGGTATTTATTTATAGATATATTGTCACAATGTTAACACTGAAATGAGATGGAGCCGTAAGCTAAATTAAGCAAAAAGTATACACGGCAAACAGCTGTGGGCCGCCGGACACTTAATCAATAACATTCCCCAGATTTTCCCCGATATCCCAAACATGTCCGATAGTTACGAGACGGCCCTTTACGGCGGAGTCCAGAGGAAGTAACACCAGATGTCTCGCGCGTCCGCAGTGCCTCTCAGTCAGTGCACACCTGAAGTTCATTTTCCCTGGAACCCGGGGAGCTTAAAAATGTAAATGTGGCGCCGGGGCGTCCGGGGCGGGGGGCGGGGGGGGGGGCCCTGCAGCGCAGCGGGGGAGCAGCGCTGCTCACACTTTATTTATTGTCTGTGCATCCTTGATTGCTGATTACGTACAGCTGCCGCCAATTTAGCTGCAAGCTCAGAGCCGGGGAGGTTGCGACATCCGATAGTGATGATCGACTGCCGGGCTGCTGCTGCTGCTGCTGCTGCTTATTACGCATTTATTACACGCGTTTATATTTATATTCCCTGACATTGGCTGTAAAAGGCCAAAAAGTATTGTTATGAAACGGGTACAGAATGTTCCCGTACGCCTGCTGCTTTACTAAAGGGGGGGGGGGGACTCGTCTGGAAGGGTAATGCCATTGAAAATGCAACAGTAGCCCCTCCCCACCCCCGCCCCCCCCCCCCCATGTCTCAAGGCAATGAATGCAAATTCAACACTGAAATTCATATTAAAAACAGATCCTGGTGTGGCTTTTTCCCTTTATTGGCTCACACATGGTCCCCCCCGCCCAGCCCCCACCCCCCTTCCCCCCTTCCCTTCCCTGGGTGTGAGCACCAAGGGAGTGATGATGACGATGGTGATGATGATGATGATGGGGCGTTGGGATAATAAGCCAGTGGTCCTCGGCTGGTGCTGGTGGACCTGTTTGTCCAACTGGAATGCTCATTTCTACATGTTCGCTGACCCACGCCTCTCACTGCCCCGGGCCACAGTGTATTGGCCTGTGTAGCCGGTGCATGGATCACTGCGTGTGTGTGTCTGTGTGTGTGTGTGTGTGTGTGTGTGTGTGTGTGTGTGTGTGTGTGTGTGTGTGTGTGTGTGTGTGTGTGTGTGCGTGTGTGCGCGTGTGTGTGTGTGTGTGTGTTCGTGGATTTGTGTGTGTGTGTCAGAGGGGAGATGGAAAAGAGGTTGGCGAGGAATTTCATCCCCAAAGTAAGAAATAAAATGGGCTACGGCGAGACATCAACATACCCCCATCCCCCGCCCCGAGCCCCTCCACCCTGCCCCTCCCCCCCCCCCCCCTCCTCCTCCTCCTCCTCCTCCTCAGTGGATGACGGATGATGACAACTCAGAAAGCAATTCAGCGGGGATGTCAGTTCAAACACGAGGTCACAGGCAATCATGCCCGTGCTTTCTGAGTGTGTGTGTGTGTGTGTGTGTGTGTGTGTGTGTGTGTGTGTGTGTGTGCGTGTGTGTGTGTGTATGTGTTACGGATGCACACATGCGTGCATGCATAATCAACACGCACATACTGTATTTGCACTCAGTATTTGCACTCATGTATCTGTTTTATGGCAGATGAAGATTTCATACATTTATATTGTTTAATCAGAATCGGGATCAGAAACAGCTTTATTGCCTTAGTTTTTGCACACAAGGAACGTGCTTTTGTGCAATTGGTGCCTAACATTGAACATTGAACATTAAACAGAGTAAAAACAAAAGATTCCAAAAAAATATATAACAAATATGTACAAAAATAAGCTTTAAAAAGGTGAAATTTAAAGAAAAGATGTGTGTTAATGTAACACAGTACAAGTAAGTATTTTTTGTTGCATCCGATTCTTTTGACTCCAATAGGCTAAGCTTACCTGTCTCTGGTGTAATGGGGTGTTACCATTCGAGTGCTCTTAAATCACATATTATGTAGCTAGCATTTACAGAATGTTTCTCACACTCTGTAATTTCCCATAAATGATATTTTGATAAAGACAAATAATTGGAATTGTGTTATATACTTTAGTTACATCAGGAAAAGCTAGCTATGCTTGCTATTCCAATCCTATGATTAGTGAAGTGATTAGTAAAGTTAAGGTTTAATAATCCTGTTGCTTGGTGATTCACTGCATTGGCTTTGCTTTTCCCTTAATCTAGCTACAGACACCAGCTACTTGGATGCATTGCTTTGGTTCGCTTCACCAGCTCGTAGCATTTGGAAACACTATTTCCTCCCAGCAAAAAGCCTGGCTGTGTGAGAACAGCTAGCTATATAGCCAGTAAGCCAATGAGAGAGCTGTAAAACATACAACATAATAATGGATGTATCGGAGATTTGGGCCAAAACCGAGAGCATATTAATCATCGGCGCGTCGTCTTGTGTTTTACAGAACATTTTTTCATTTCTTTTTCGGGGCATGTTCAAGATCAAAATGTTTTATTTTGTTTATAACGAGGAAACCTATAGAGTTTCTCCCGCAATTCCCTAACCCTGTTAAGTCTCGGCCTGCTCTTTCTCTCTCTCTCTCCCCCTCTCTCTCTCTCTCTCGCAGGGAGAATGTGGAAACTTCATCCGTCTGATTGAGCCGTGGAACCGGACCCACCTGTATGTGTGTGGGACGGGGGCGTACAACCCCATCTGCACCTACGTGGACCGAGGCCGCCGCTCCCAGGTAACTAAAGACACGGGAGGGCATTCACACGGGGAGACATCTTTGACCTTTGACCCTGTCCTGCTTTGAACATAATATCTGTCAATCAATCCCGTGGTTGGTTCTCTCAATCTGCTGCCTGCTCTTTGGTTTCATTGGTTGGAGGTTTTTTTCCTTTTTTTTCCTCCATCATATTTTCGTTCTTGGCATCGTTCCCCACTCTGTCACACACTGGCGGGCCTTAAGGAGGCTGTTGCGAGGTTTAAATTAATATAATAATAATAATTGGAGTATTTTGCTTACTTTTATGATGATTGAGGAGACTAGTGATACATGTACAGAATTGTAGCAAAGCCTCGTTTGCTTTGATTTATTGAACGTACCGTTGTCGTGCCACGCGAGCATTGCTCCACACTGACCACCGGTGTCGCTAGAGTGACCCGAGCAGCGGAGCCCCAGAGCCCATGAGCCCATAAGACGAGGCGTCTGCTCAGGGTCCAGTAATTCCCACAAAATTGCAATTAGTGAGGCTGCTAAGCACCGCCGCGGAGAGCTAGGCGGAACACCAATCGCCTCCTCCCACTGGGAATGGCACGCTGACAGGATACGTAAAGCATAGCACGCCTGCCCCCCCCCACACACACACACACACACACACACACACACACACACACACACAAACACACACACCCGACCCCCTCACCTGTTCTCAAGCAGCCGGGTCTGTGGCCTGTCTCTCCGGCTGTCTGAGAGCCTCTGAAAGGCCATCATTACCGATGTAACCACTCATCCATCACCAGCCTTGTAGCTCCCTCCCTCCCTTTCTCCTTCTTACGCTCTCTCCCTCCCTCCCTTTCTCCATCTTACGCTCTCTCTCCCTCCCTCCCTCCCTCCCTCCCTCCCATTCTCTTTCTCCCTATCCCTCCCTCTGTCTCCTCCTCCCTCTTTTCTCTCTCTCTCTCTCTGTCTCTTCCTCCCCCCTCTCACTATCTCCCTTTCCCTTTCTCCCTCTTTCTGTTTCTCTCTCCCTCACTCTCTCTCTGCCTGCCCTCCCTACCATGCCCTCCCTCGGGTCAGTCTCTCTCCTCCCTCCCTCCAGCCCTCCCCCGTCTCTGTCTCTCGTCTCTCTCTTGCCCATTCCATCCATCCTCCCGCCTCTCAGGTCGCTCTCCTACCAATCGCCTCCAGTGCCCTCCCCCTCTGTCTGTCTTCTCTCAATCTCTCTCTCCTCCCCTCCTCATCCCTCCCCTCTCAGTCCCTGTCCCTCCCTCCCCCAGCCCTGCCCCTCTCGTTCTTCCTCTCTCTCTGTCTCCCTCCCTTCCATCCCTTCCCCCTCTCAGTCTCTCTCCCCCTCCCCCTCCCAGCTCTCCCCCTCTCTGTCTCTGTTCTCTCTCTCTCTCATCCTCTGCATGCCACTTCCCTCTTGCTCAGTCCTCTCTCCCTCCCGTCCCCCAGCCCCGTCCCTCCGCTTCTTCTGCTCTTCTCCTACTCGTCCCTCATGCGCCTGATCCTCCTCCTCTCATCCCTCCCTCGCCTCCCTCTCGGTCCTCCCTCCTCTCGACGTCGCTCTCTGTCCTCTTCTCTCTCTCTCCCCATGCCTCATTTCCCCCTCTCAAGTCTCTCTCTCCTCCCTCCCTCCAGCCCTCCCCTCTCGGTCCTCTCTGCTCTCTTCTTCTCCTCCCTCCACCTCCTATCTCCTCTCACCACTCTTCATCCTCCTCTCTCCCCCCTCCCTCCGTCCAGGCCCGTCCCTCGTCTGTCTCTCTCTCTGCTCTTCCCTCCCGCCGTCCATGCTCCCCCTCTCGAGCTCGCTGTCCTCCCTCCCCACCCAATCGCCCTCTATCCCGGCCGCCCCTCGTGGGCTCTTCTCCCCCGTTTCTGCCCTCCATCCCTCGCTCAACGAAATCCACAGCAGCCATTCAGATCAGCCATGGCAGCTGCTTTCTCCCGGGCCCCCGGGTCTCAGGGCCCGGGTCCACTCGAGTCGTGTGTTTAGCCCTGTTTAGTCTAGGCTTTGTTAATGAGAAGGGCACGTTGTTCAGCGTAATAGGACGGACTTCCCGGGGCTGCCGCTCCGTCAGCTTCCTCCTCTCCGGGGGCCCACGAGCGATGTGGCCCCGGCCTGCAAAGCATTTCCTCGCGGACGGCTCGATGTAAACGACCAGCTGTGGGTGGAGGCCCCGCCCTCCCTTGTCGTAACGATGGGGGTTCGGGTGATTTGGCGGGTTGGTCTGTCGAGTGTGCTACCGCATTAGATTCTTTCTTAATCATTTTCAAAAGTGACTGAGTGCTTTTCCAGCAAAGTGAATGAGTTAGTTCAGCATGGGTTTCCATTTATTTTTGTGTGTTTTCGAAATACAATGAGAACATCACACAAAGTATTTTATGATAAATGGCTGACTTAATGTTGTTGTTTCAATATGATTGTTCTTTTCATGTTGCTAATTGTTTATATGTTCATGTCGTCTATTAATGCTATTGTTGGATGGCATCAAATGCTGATTATAACTATTTAAAAGCCCTGCAACGGAGTTTAACTGCCATTTTTGAATAAGCTGTCCTAACCACAAACCTCCAATAGGTTGCTCAAGTTCAGTGATGAAATGATCAGTGAAATTAAGTCCCCTTGCTTGCAAAAGAGCCAATTCAAACTCTTGGGAAAATAATTTGGCAAGACTTTCACGCAAAACTCCTCCTCCGGGCTTTTCAACCTTTTTTTCAATAAACATCCATCCGACGTGTTCTGTTCGCGGTGTGGTTTTGCGTCTGTGTAGCTGTCTAAGGGCATGGCATGCTTTCCACCTAATTACTAACCTGACTCTTGTTGTCTCGCTGTAACTACACTCCCGAATGTACAACACTCATTGTAAGCTACTGCTCGTGCTGTGTCCGACGCGCTGCTTCTGGTCTCACTCACTTTTTCCGAAAAGGACTTTCCATTTATATTCGTCTTTGTGGTTTCCTTTCTTTTTTTTTATTCTATCTTCACAGAAATGGCTTCTGAGCTCTTCTATTGTGCTTATTATTTATCGATTATTCGTGTCCATGTGGAGAGCAGTCTTTTTTGGTTTGGAGTCCTGGTGTCTGGCCGTGCTGAGAAGTTGCTTGTTGGGTTTCTGGACTGTTGCTGAACTTGAAAGGAAGGTTTCCAGTAATGTGGCGGGCCCGGTGGTGTGTGCCCTGGTGTCCTTGTTTGTTAGGGCCTCCCTCCACCGTAACAAGAGACCCCAGTCTGGAAGCAGAACGAGTCGCGGCGGTCAAAACAACAGCACCACAGGCAGGCCCTGTGGAGAGAGGTGGGCTGTCAGGAAACGCCTTCAAGAAGGCGCCCGCCGCTTTTAACAATTAGCCAAGCACAATCGAGAGGCTTTCAGAGGCAGAGCTCAACGAATTGTTCGGGAATCACTATTGGACAAATATGCATTTAAAAGCCACGATTACTGAAACGCCAATTCATACCATTTGGAGTTTTGTTCTAATTGTCCAATAAGGCACTGAGGTTCAGCCAGTGTGCTGGAAGACAGGTATGATGATTGAGTGATATAGATCTTCAGGCGGGCTGGCTCTTATGCTGTTGGCCAAGCGGTTTGGTTGATCCCGGCCTGAATGAAGCCCATAATAAAACAGCGGTTGGACTGGCCTAATACCCCGAGCTTAAGCTACCTCCATGGAACAACATCTAGATATTTTTATATTTGATTATTGTCATCAGAGAGAGAACCAATAGAAATACCGTATTAACAAGTGAAGTGAATGTGTATTTTTTTATGTTTACTTTTTGTTACAACAGTCAAACATTTCCGAAATTGGCTAAGTGAAGCCGCTAGCTAGCGGGCGGTATGTTCCCGCGTCTTGAAAGCCCACGCAGACAAATACAAGACCCCCGCCCCCCCCCCCCGAGCAACAGAGTGTGACACCGACGGCTGAACACGTCCGTCATATCTGTCTGACGTCCAATCCCAAAGCCACTAACATTAAAGCATGCCGATGATGAACTTGAACTTTAATGGCCACGCCCCCCCCCCCCACGGTATTCATTTGTCACTCCTCACCTCTAATGGGGCTGTCCAATTGTGTTGATGGCGTACAATAGCAACACTACAACCCCGATTCCCCCCCTTTTTGTCCGCCCCTGCCCCCCTCTCTTGCCTCTTTTTCCCTCTTTGTCCGTGTAGTTTGTGTAATTCGTAACTCTGTAACACACTCTAACACCGCTTATTAGAAGCGACAATTATATTAATGAATATAAGCTAACATGTTAGAACATATGCGAATGGCTTTTCGCGTAACAGTGGGGTCCTAAGTAATCAACAAACTCATAATCCATGCAACTGTTTGTATAATGTCGGAACAGAAAGCTGGTGAACACGCAGGGGAAAATGTATTTAATGATTTATTTAATGGACTTTCCCCTCCTTAATCCTTTTGGTCTGTTTCAGCAAATACACATATTTCTGTATCTCTGAGCCAGGCAAATGTAGGATTCTGGAGAATATAAACAGGAAAATGTCCGTTACGACGACCCAAAACTCGTACAGTGTCCTCTCGTTGTGATCTAGTAAGTACCTTTTTTTTCTTCTGCTATTTCTTGCGCAGGCACTTTTATTGGAGCGGCCTCCTTACGGGTAATAATTCGAGCAGGTTCTAGTGACTTTCCAGGCACGCCTTGTGTCCCATAGGGCGTTCCTCACAAAAACGATTACAACTGTCTCTCCCAACTAGCACCCCCGCTGGGGCTAG